>CAXKVY010006315.1:0-22659 GCA_964058915.1 Tetropium fuscum | reverse complement strand
AAGACTCTTCTTTCTCTGTATTAAAGACACCTTACAAACTAAAGTGCAATGTAATTTCTATGCTTACAACCTTTCAACCGTGATTAATTTCTACGGTGACTAATTTCAGCCGTTCTTGGCGTCATACCGGGAATCGTTCGTGGAATACACTTTATAATAATATATGAAGTTGTAATTATTATTATTGGCATTTCTATATTTTTCAGCAAAATTGTGTTGTCGCACAAAAGCAAATCTAATGAGGCATTTTCATATAGGAGGTGGTTGCTTAAGAGGATTCTTAATAAGATGTCAATTAATGATTTGCAGGCTTCATTAAACCTGTTACATAATGAATTTACGGTAGCTGACATGGCTTCTGAAAAATCAGCTAACAATTACCATAGCTGGAATCATCGTATTTGGTATGTATTATAAATATCATAGGTACAAAATCACAATACGATTTTGTACTACAAAAACTTATGTTGTTAACATTGAGTTACTATAGGTGGGAAGATGACATAATGGTCAGATTGCATTATAAAAAAGTCTTGATGGACAAGGCTTATTGAAAAGTGGCTTGAAAGTTGACACCTAGGTTATAGAAACATGGTGACCTTTCCTCCACTATTAGTTTCTTATGTTATTTCCCCACCTATACTAACTCAATAATACAATGGTAGTTAATGTATTATCTTTAATAATGTTTTGCCAGTATTTCATATTGACTCCACTATTACTATTACTGTATCCAAGTATATGTAGAATGGCAGTAGGCAGTGCAGGCTGGTCAGGTGACGCAGGTCATTCATTTTCCACCAAAAATTTGTTCCTATTTTTTTTACATATATTATTAATTTTTATCTTGACCTCCTTTTTTATATTTCTTCATATTACATAATTAAAATTACGTTGATTGTACATTTACATTTATTTTATTAGCATACGTCGCCCTATATATACTGCATCTTAAATTACCACCAGCTATCATTTCTTACTAGTAAAATGAAGCCTTAGAGCTGCCTATAATGCAATTTACCATGTATCCCAGATAGCACATAACATCATATACATGTAATATTTTCTGTAAATATTCATGTACTCATGAGTCAAAATGAGTTGATTCTTATTAAATTATACACTTATTAATTAATTGTAAATTATACGTTACGCTTATTAAATTATACCAACTATTCATAACACCAAAACAACCTGTATATTTTGTTGTACAGAATATTTATGAAGTACCTAATATTATTCTTTGGTTATTCAAGAATATTTCATTGAATATCTGGGATTACTCCAGGAATGTTTATAGGATTTTCTTTTTTTTCCCTTTTTTTTCTAAAATATTTGGAATCGACTTTTATTCTACACTGCGCAACTTATTTAACGCACAACCAAAAAGTTAACTCAAATTTGACGTTATGTATTTTCGACAATTTTGGTTCGTTTTGGTCGTTTTTTTTTTTCAAATTGAAGGTTTTTCTCTTAGGAATATCACTGTCTTAGTTGTTTTGGTAAAACGAATGATTTTGATATTATACCAGGTGCTATAAAAATGTTATGTTTTTTTCCGAAATTTCAAAACGTCCTGTGGGCTATACAAGGTATTGCAAGTTATGGCAGTTATAGCCAATTTAAAGCCAATGTTTTTTCTACATTTTCTTTTTTTATTCATTTGTTTATCTCTGTTACTTCATAAAATATCCAATTTTTGAGTTGACGTGATTTTTATTAAATTTATTAACTTTCTTTTTTGTCAAGTGCTCATTATTTATTACTCATTATACTGGTTCAATGCCTCATTTTGTGTTCTGTTTTCCTTGATATCTTATAATTTATTGAGAGATACAAGGTGTTTTAGAAGAGAAAAAGGTCTTAAAAGAACAAAAACTCAAAAAACATACCTAGAAAAATGGATTGCTTTAATCAATAAAACAACGAATAACAGGAAACAAAACAAAAGTAAATAGAGAATTAGTATCTGGTGTTTCCACCCCTTCCGCGAATGACCTCCCGACATCTTTGGTTCATACTTAAAACCAAAGTTCTGATTAGGTTCTGATCTAGGCCATTCCATAATTCGACTAGGCGTCCTTCCAATTCTTGTAAATTTTGGGGTTGTCGTCCCTCACTTCGTAACCGCCGACCGATAAAATCCCAAACATGTTCAATGGGGTTAAGGTCGGGGCTACGGGCTGACCAGTCTATGTGATCAATTCCTACTTCTTCAAGATAATTTCTCACGATAAGACTCGTGTGGGGACGCGCATTGTCTTGCATAAGTAAAAATTTGGGTCCTATATAGGGGGCATAAGGCAAAACATGTGCTTCAAGAATGTCTGTGATGTATCTGTCAGAATTGAGATTTCCATTCACAGTTACCAAGTCCGTTCGCCCAGTCAAAGATATTCCGCCCCACACCATGACGGATCCACCTCCATATAAAGTTGTGTGCAAAAAATTGCATTGACTGTATCGCTCATCGGGTCTTCGGTAGACGCGATTACGTCTGTCACAATTATACAAACTGAACCTTGACTCATCAGTCCAAAGAATACGTTACCAATCTGCTTCCATCCAATTAACATGCTCATTGGCAAAATTCAATCTGGCTCTTCGATGATCTACTGTTAATGCGGGTCCTCGAGCAGCAATCCTGGGTCTTAAATTTGTCTCCCTCAGTCGTCGGCGTACAGTTTGAACGCATATGAGTGGACCACCTGCGTCTTGAAGTTGTGCTCTTAAATGTGTTGCAGTTGTGAATCGTTGTCTTACAGCATTTACTCTTAAAAAGCGATCCTGGATAGCAGAGGTAACACGAGATCTACCTTGACCGGCCCGTCTGGAATTTTCTCCTATTTCCGCGTACCTGTGAATTGCTCTCGTTATAGTTGTGTGAGACACTCCCAACCTTCCAGCTATGCGGTTGTAACTCCACCCTTCACCATGTAATGTAGCTGCCTCAACACAATCATCACGAGTTAAATTTCTGGTTTGGCGTTCCATTATTCACTAATTATTGCTGGACTGTCAACAAAAAACTAATGACGCAGTTGTCAGTTTATGACGTGTAATCTTCGATTTCCATAGCTTGCTAGCTGTTTGAGTTGTCCGATAAATGCATTTCATGTGAATAAAAGCATATGGTGTTTCAAAACGGTGTATTTCATGAAGTAACAGAGATAAACAAATGAATAAAAAAAGAAAATGTAGAAAAAACATGAGGCTTTAAATTGGCTATAATTGCAATAACTTGCAATACCTTGTATAGCCCACAGGACGTTATGAAATTTCGGAAAAAAACATAACATTTTTATAGCACCTGGTATAATATCAAAATCAATCGTTTCACCAAAACAACTAAGACAGTGATATTCCTAAGAGAAAAACCTACAATTTGAAAAAAAATCGACCAAAACGAACAAAAATTGTCGAAAATACATAACGTCAAATTTGAGTTAACTTTTTGGTTGTGCGTTAAATAAGCTGCGCAGTGTAGAATATTGCAGAATATTCCTCGGGAATATTCTAGGAATTTCTAAAAGGGTTTACTTTTCTGATTCTAGGAATATTACAGTAATAACCAATTCATTTATAGATTATTCTGAGAATAATTTAATCTTCCAAATGTTTATTAAGGGAATATTACAAGAGTAATTTTGTGCTATCTGGGATTACAATGGTTGCCAACGCAAACCCCAGTTGCTGTGACAACGGCACGCTTCTCCTATAGTAAATATTGTAGGGAAGTGATATTTCACTTTGTTTCTTAGACTGTGTTCTCTACATATTAGCAGGGTGAAGCGTTATGGTTCTCATAGTGTATTTAAAATTACTCCATTTAGTGCGTTTTCCATTTCTATTAAATTATTAATTACTATTAATTTTACAATGATTCCTTTACATGATCCAATATGTGTTTTATTAGAAGTGCAATTTTCAAGATGGAATGAAGGTGATATGGAAGTCTCAAGTTATGAGAGGCCAATGCCGTTATTAAATCTAAATAAAACTACAAAAATAAAAGACTGAAATTTAAAAAAATCATGATGCACTACCTCCTTGGGAGTTAGGTACCATAGATTCTTAACTCTCAATATGTTTATTTGAACGGTAACTGATAGATATTCACCTCGTGCAACTTTGTTTGGAATATAAATCTGTTTAATAAAAGAAAAATATATATAGCAAATTGAACCCTCATTTGACGTCGAGAGTGAGTGACGTCACACAGCCTGGAATTAAAGTTGCCAGCATTATTTGTCAGACGCCTAAATAACCCATGCCCACAGCTGTACATGTTTACGCTTAGTCTTATGGTTATGTTTTGTGCATTCTATTCGAATTGTGTTTTGCTTTGTTTCGGTACATTATTGTAAGAAAATGGAGCCAGGATTTTCTAAAGGAAGTGTAGAAAAACTGCCTAAAGTTGATTTTAGCATGGTGGCTGAGTTTTTTCATGCCAAATTTAGATAATTTGTCAGTAGAAGTCCGTGTCAACAAAGACAATTTCAAAGTCCAACATAAAAAGCAGGGAACTAACTTTGGAATATAGTACTAATACACCGTCGTTGTGTCATGTTCAAGGTCGTAGGCTCTGTGACATCACTAAGGAAGGATACATGACGTCACATAAGCACGCGCTTTAATTCCGCACTTTTGAAATTTTTTTGTTGATATCTTCAAAAAAGAAAATAAAAAAATACGGCGGTTTTTAAAAAAAAAAACAAGCAATAAAAAAAATTCAGTGATTTTTTTCTTATGTAAACAATATTCTTTATTTAATAGAAATTTTTTATTAATTACCCATATCTATGCAGTACGTAAGTTTCTTCAGTTCATATTTTATAATTTTCTCTCTTTATCCTCGGTATTCTTACTTCTTTGGTTAAATTAATCTAAGGCGCAATTATTCAAACACCACTTCCGTCGAGAAATATGAACGGCACAGATCAACTTCAGAAAATGACGTACTCCCTGTCTTCAATTGGTCACAGATCCCATGTTGGTCACAGGTTTATTGCAATTCACTTACAGTAGTTTTATTTATGTGGAGAGCACATTCAAAAGTCTAGTAGGTACAGGTTGAAGGTTATGAAGTTGCTCAAGGTAAACTCAATGCGTAAACAGATTAATGTGTTGAATGCAAAATTAATCTGGTTTAAGTAATAATTTTGGTAATAATACTGATGACTTTACTGCCTTCTGGATATACTTTGACCGTATGGTTTCCTGCAAACTTTACTTTGTGACTTATTTGTGATTTATTTTATTTTAGGTGCATGGAAAATATTGCACGGAATAATCCGAGAATTGCTGATATTGTCTACTCAGAGTTGAGCTACACCCAAGAGTGGATTAACAGTCATGTTTCCGAACATGCAGGGTATCATTATAGACAGTACCTCTTGAAACTTGTTATGAGGCATAATAATATGGTATCTTTATTTGAACCGTTTTATAATTATGTTATAAAACATTTGAGTTTGATTAACAATAGTGATTATAGTAACATTTTAGTTTATTTGTTAGGGAAACAAAACAAAGTCAGGGTCTTGGAGGAAACTTATTCCTATATTAATTATATTTGTATGCTGTTATATGATTTATTCGTACTTATTGACAGATTGAATGAGCTTTTTCCAGAACATGAATCATTATTTTACCATAGGAGGTTCTTAGTCTTTCATTTAATGAAAGTCGCTCATGACTACCATAATGTTGAGTTTCAAGTTAGAAATAGAGTAATTGAGAGCAGTATTAATGTCACAAATAATAAGAATATTGTTACTTCCGATGCTGTGGTAACTGTTAAAAGCACCAACGGCAATAATGAATGTAACCAATGGCCAAAATTATTTAAATTACCTGTAAATAAGGTAGAAAAGTGTAACCTTTATAAAATTATATTAAATTCCGAGAAGCGCTTTGTGTCTGAAAACTCGAATAATAATTGCAGCGCATTGCAAGCTGAATTAGCTAAAAAATATCAGAAATGGATGAGGCTTGTTATAGGTATAGAATAAATACTTATGTACCTTCATTAAAGTTAGTAGAAACATTAAATAATTTTCTCACAGTATGTTTACAAGTACCGTCAGATGGGGCGATTTGGGCCAATTTTCGCATATCTTTGCATATAACTTTTTCTTTAGCGCACGTACAGGTCCGAAACTCATAGTAGGTTCATACGGGACAAGCCATAAATCAGCTTTTTTGGCCCGAATTCGACCTCCTATGGGGTTACTCGGGACATAAAATTATTAAAAAAGAAAACATCGATCATTCTGTAAGAATAATCGCATTTTTTAAAAGAAATTCAACAGTTATATTAGGAAATTCATTTATTGGTATTAATAAACTTATAAAATAAAAAAAAACTGTTTTGAGTTTCATTTTCTCAAAAAAACAAAAATTAAAACTGGTTTAAAAAGACTTAAAAATTATACTTTGGTTCAAAAAAAGCTTAAAAATTATACTGTTTTCAAAAGGGATCCAAAATTAATGGTAACGAATTGGTACTGAATAATAATAATAATAATAAGCCAAAAATATAGTTAAATGCATGTGGATGTAGTTTCTCGGAATACCGTATACCTCTTCTGCTTCCCTCAAAGTCATTTTTCTATACCGAACATGCCGGAGAGCTTGATTGAAATTGTGGTGGTTGCAATTACGATTCACGCGACCACCGAGCTCTAGTTTATACTTGTGAGGCATGTCCTGTTTCAATCTGTTCCCTAAATCTGAAAAAAAATTAAAAAAAAATGTGTGGGCATAACCTTAAAAACAGTCACTCTGGTTTCAAGTAAATAGATCGAGCTATTCATAAAACAATGTTCGACAAATCTGAGTTATGATTATTTCTTGCACTACTTTTAGAGAACGTTATTTTGCTCATTCACAAACTGCAAAAACTTACATTGTTTTCTATCCGCTGTAGGGTGACCAAGCCAGTAATTGACCAGTTAAGCAAATGGTTGAAAATAAAAATACAACTTTTTTGTTAATTGTTTTAATTGAAATTATAAATTACCAGTGACTTGGGCAGTGTTTTAAACATGTAAAAACATATTTAAACAAAAAAGTATTTTGCTAGCGCATGAACAAGAAAAAAAAGTTCACAGAAATCGAAAATGTCTAGTAATAGACAACCCCATATTCACCAGTAATTGACCAATATTTAAAAAAGCATTAAAAATTATTTTTCCACCTTTTACTACTTTTGTTTATTTATCAAAAATCGTAATATAATATTACCTTAAATAATACATAAACAGTATAAAAAACAATAAAACTTAAACAAAAAAAAATACAAAGGCATAAAGGAAATATAATGCTCACATTATTTCTTTAGAAAACCTGTACTAAATTCTGTTTCCAGTCCCAGTAATTTGGGGTTGTTCTAACTTACAAATAAGTTGAGCTTGAGTGGCTATACTGATATCATTTTCAATGATTTTATACGTTGTCTTACCTCCATCAATCGGGGAAAATGCTTGAACTTCTAGTTTATCAGTTTCAATAATTATGTTTTCCACGAAGCAAACGTATTTATGTACAACCTTTTTCCCTGGAAAGCTAACCAAGTAAAAATCTCTCTTAGCCGTGCCTATTCAAGTATTCAGCTTCATTTCTCAGTGTCTGATTTTCACTATCGTTTAGAGCAAATTCGTCAGAAACATCATCTAGGCTGGATCCACTTTCTTCCCATTCTTCGTATTCACTGTCAGAATCTTCTATTATGAGCTTTTTATTCATTTTACTGTTTTTTGTTTCTCTTTATCGTTTATTTACGACACTTAAGCTTTTCTTCTTTCTTTTTTTCTCTTAATACAGCTTTTTCCTGTTTTGCCTTTTCCTTTTCTATTTTAAGCCTTTCTTTTTCTACGTGAAATTGAAGCCATCTTAAAGACGTTGTGGCGTAAGGGAGTTTTTCGGTTTTTCTGCCAGTACTTTTTTTTCAGGTGACTCCTCTGGCCAGAAAATGTGATCTATAAAAGACGCTCTGATAGGATGTTGGTTTGGACGTTTTGGGTTAGCTGTTTGACTTTGCGATGTGGTTGGCTCTTGATGATAATAGTTGTTAGAGTTCTGGTCCAGTGGTTAATAATAAGGGTGGAATGAGGGACAATGTACCTTCTTTCTGCTTGTCGAATTGAGCATTTATTACTTCTTACGTCGCTAAGTGCTTGCTCTAAATCCTTTTCGGTATATTTAAAAAACGGCTTATTTTTGGCAATTTTCTTAGTTGACATTGCTGGCTATAACACAAGAGATAACATAAAACATTATTTCCCAATTCTGTATGATCACGAAAGAAGAAAGTCAAGTTATTAACCATCTTCCAAAACCAGTAATTGACCACCACCTTTTATGTGGTCAAATACTGGAAACAAAAAAGAATTACAAATTTCTTCAAGCCAGTATCTAGTCTAATTAACGGCTATTTGATTGCTTGTGAAAAAGTAAGAAAACAACTTGTTTTACTAAAACACCAGTAATTGACCAGGGTGGACGATTATTGGAATCTTAAAGTATATTTCATGCCAATAATTGACCACTGTTTTTTTTATATGAAAACGTAAGCTGTAAATTAAATATACAAAAAAACCTTAGTTGTATATGTTTAGTTATCACAAAACCCACAATAATTACATATTATTTCCTGTACTACAGGATGACTACAGACTTAAGAATACATCCTTGCTTATTACACAAACATGCTTTTACCACTTAACAACGCACACTAGATTTGCATCAACTGTACAATACGTGATCACTTAAAATTCGGCTGACAACTTGCCCTCTCTATTAGTCAAAGGACAAAGTATCATAGTAAAACGCCAAAAGTCATCATTACCTTATTACTGATTTTTGCATTATTGGCATTGGCTCATCCACCCTACATGAGTCAATTGGAAACATAACCGCAAACAACATGTAACATCTTAATTACTGATGTTTTTTTTTGTTAATGCTTCATAATCAATATAACTGCCTTATCAGCAATTTTGTGGGAAGTTCAAATTTATGCACGCTTGTCCCGATCCACCCAGTTTGACGGTACTACATTTAAATGATTTTCACTAGGGCAACATGTTAATTTTATTATTGTTATGACTATTATTATGTAGTATGGCTAGATCGGCCAAAACTAATAGAACTGCATTTTTTAAATATAGCAAAAGTTTCTTCCATTTCATTTATTATATTATTAACATAGAATGTATTATTTAAGTTCTGTATATTATTTGTTGACATACATTTGCTCTGTCTTGACATGAGTTATAATTGTACAGAATTTGTTCTAATGCCAAAATTGAGGAGATAGAAACATCGGTTTGTATACTTGCCTACATGTTGACCTAAAATATGTTGCCTTTCAAGTAATATATCAACAAACAGGACCCAGTGTGCCAGAAATAAATAGTACAAACAAGATTAACTCTAATTTATTTCCTTACAATAATCAATATAAATCCTTACAATAACAATTCCTTACAACCCCTTTAATTTATTATTTTTTAAAAATATTTTTTTAAATTTTTATTAGACAGCATAATGAATGAATGAATATTGAATATAATGAATATTACTGTCCACAAAATTTAGTTTTCAATTGAAAATTATAGATTTTTACGAGGGGTAAATGGCTGAGACAAAAGTGTATATAATAGACCAGGGCTGAGGCCTTCGAAAATGGTAAAAAGTGAAAAAAAATAATAGTAGGATGAAACCCATTGGAAAAGGAAGAGGATATAACAAAAATGAAAGGAAAAATATTTACGGGCCATCTCAGTTCGGGAAGTGGAAGGGGGTAAGTTTTTAAGGGTAAAAAGCGGTAAATCTCGATTTCCGGCTAAACTACAAATCCTATGGAAAAAAGTTAAATGGCAATGTTGTAGGTAACAAAAAGCTACAACTTTTGTATTTACACTTTTTTCACTAACCTCAAAATTTGTGTGAAAAATTCAAATAACAAAGTTTTTGGTTTTTTATTTTTCTTTTACAAAAAAAAAAAATTTTTTAAAGAAATTTGGTGAAAACTTACCTTTTTATGTCCCAAACACACTGTAATTTGATTTAAAATATTTATTTTTTCACCTTATTTTGACTTAATATCGAAAAAGCACCCTAATTTTGAATCTAAAATTCCCGCGAAAAGTTAAACAAATACCTATGGCCTACGCCGTCGAAGTAATATCTTCTAAATAAACTAAAAGTATGCTACCATTCGGTAAAACAGTATCTTTGATTCTTAATTACCAGGTAGGTAGTCTAAAATCGAACGATAACATTCAAATAATAACGATTCAAATTTAAAAACTATTCAAATATAACGATTCAAATTTAAATTAAATATTTATTTAATTCAATAAAAAAATAAAGTGGTAATAATATACCAAAATAGAAAAAATATAGACGTGGCTTTTGTGCCCACAACTAGGGGTAAAGAGCGATGGTACCGCTCGGCCCCCTCTTATCGAGGTCACATCTATAGCCAAGGATATTGGCGCGTGTGCCCACAGCTCACTCCAAGTAGTTGCTAGTGTTTAAACCATAAAATTTAATATGGCATAAACCTATTTTAAGGTTTTCACTAAGCAAAAAATGGTCGAATTACGACTTAATTTACCTTCGGAAATCTTTTAATTACTTTACCCAGCTGTAGAACACTCACACATATATATTAATAATAATAAAATATTTCAGACCTGGTAATTAAGAATCACTACACTAAAACACCGAAGATATATCTTCGGGAACGCAAGCCACGGTCAACAGGCTCAAGCAAGCAGGTCGACAGAAAAAGATGATTTTTGCGGATATCGCGTATAAATGTGCTTGCTGGGAGCACGCGGCATTTCGCGGGACGGAAAGGTAGGGATAACGGTAGATGGTGAGTCGCGGTAAATTTCTACAAGTTCGCGCGGTTTTCTTTCAAATATTTGAAATAGGAATTCAAACATTAGCCATAAAACGGAACGGAATTTATTTACGTTACAGCGGTAACGGTATGAGGTTTTTCATAAATATAATTTAATTTTTTTTTGTTTTGTTTTATATTATATATTACGTATAGTTTGTAACATCGAAATATGAGACATAAAAACCCGAGCAAAAAAACCTTCATTATATCGATCCCTTCACACCTACTACCGCATTTTTAATACCGTTGTCAATAACCGATTTCCAGGAATTTAAGGAAAAACAAATAATTTTATGTACATCATCCCATCACATCACATTATAACATTATCATGTAGTATAACAAAATATTGATCACACTATATACCTACCTTTCGTCATATCATAAAACAATTGGATGGTGAATGTGATGCAGAATAAGAATGTTTCCCATTCAAATATTACGGATCCCTTTTACAGGTTCCTCGGCTGTGTCACATCGGCATCATTGACATTCATTGGATGCCTAATTTGCCTAATACTATCGAACGTTTTGTGGTAAAGTGGGGTCAACAATAATTCTTGAAATAGAAGTAATATAGTTATTCTTTTAATTAGTGTATTATTTTGATGGGTTTTGTGTTAAAATTGATTAGTTATTAGTATTCTATCAAAACATAACAACTTGTTGAATGAACGCTGATATAGTGACGATTTTAGCTTGCTGTAAGAAAAGTTATACTATACTGCCTCGATCTCCCATTGCGGCAATTATGGGTATCCTTTGAAAAATTTTTGTCATATATATATATATATATATATATATATATATATATATATATATATATATATATATATATATATATATATATATATATATATATATATATATATATATATATATATATATATATATATATATATATATATATATATATATATATATATATATATATATATATATATATATATATATATATATTATATATGTCATGACATATATATGTGTCATGACAATATTCTACCTACACCCTAATATTTTAACTGCCACACGAGCCCTGAGTTCATTGTACTTGCATCATGTGCACGCTAACCGCCGCCTTAACAAAGCACCAAGTATACAAGATTTAACAAAGCATGTAGTAGTCATTTTTGATGGTGCAGCGGTTCAAGCCCCGCTTTCCAAACCAGGGATCGCTGGTTCGATACTCAAATCAGGGCTTTTTTAATAAGGTAGGCAACACAACACACACACCATGGAGGTTGGCGCTGTAAACGCCATCTATCAGGTAGTAGCTGAATTAATTTAGTAGGTAAATACTTAATGATAATTGATGGATTATGATGTCACATCCGCTTTCACATTTCCGTCCCATTTCCCGAAATTTACCTTCATATCGCCATAATATATGTTTACACATAAAAAATCTAAACACATAGCAATCCAATGAGAGCCATACTAAATTAGTTCTTAATATCCCCGCTAGCTGCGTTAAGCACCTATTCTATTCCGAATAGGAAGCTGTACAAATTACTCAAATTAGGCGACTACAGTTAAGTAGCAATGCTTCATTACAATGACTAAATATAAAACAATGGTGACAATACAGTTAAGCCACGCCTCCGCCGTCATATTCGGGTAAATTTGAATTTTTAACTCACAGCGTCCTCCCGCAGATAAATGTAACCAAAATGTTTTTTTGAATTATTATTCAATCTATTAAGTTGTTGCTACATTATATCACCATTTATTTAATTGTAAAAAAAATATAAATTTGTGGAAATATAATAAATTCGGGTTATTTTTATTCACCTTAAGATAACATAAATTTAAAGGTATACATACAAGATAATACAATTATAATTCTGGTACAAGATTTTTGATTAGTTCAAGAACACCACAGAAAAATAATTATGAGCAAAAATAACATGTTACGGTTGTGGAAAAAAAAAACATTGCATATTATAGGCATCTAGTGGAAATGATGGTACTTGGTAGGAAATGATGATAGTTGAGAGTTGTCATGAATCAATGATGGAATGTTTAACACTCTCAAAAAGTCGATTTTTATTTGAATAATAATTTAACTTAGGTAAATACCCCGAAACCCGATTATAAAATTAAATTCGTCACAGCAAACCGATGCCGACTGATAATGGGAGAGCTCGACCGATAGTTTGAAACGCATTAGACAAGGAAAGATCACCACGATTCAAGTCGAGCAGGCATTAATTTCTATTGTATGGCTAGTAAACTAGAGAACTCATAACTATGTGCAATTTATAGGAATTACTTATACTTAAGCACCGGCACATTTATTTAGCCGGTGCTAAATAAATTTAAAATAAACTTTTATTACTCTTTCATTTCCAAACAGACATGCACATATCTCAAATAAATTAGGTACACAGGATAATGGCAAAGTTAAGTTCAGTATCTAATTACATTTAAATAAAGTAAGCCTAGGATTTTATATAAACAGTAGAGGCTTCACAATCTAAATGCTTGCCACTTAAAGCGAATTCACTAATGATTTTAGTAGAAAAGCATTATATTTCAAAACCAATAGGAACGAGAAAATTCATTAGACGGGCATTGAATGTTAAAAGTAAGTATATCCCTTTATAAAATACATAGTTCATCTAATTGAATTAAATCACAAATACATAATTTTACTGCAATTACAATAATGCCACGTGTCATTTTATGTGGTGTTAATAGTTATTTAACGAACTAGTGCATTAATGACAGCGATTAATAATCGAGATATTTTAACTCTCGAGATATGTTAATTGTCGAGATTATTAATCGCGTTTTAATATACGACTTAGTTACAACATTTTTCCGTCGACTGTACTTTGAATAAAATGCAGAAAATCTTATTTTAAATTTTTGTTTAAGAGAACTAAGTACAAATTCAAGTCTCACAAATCTGATTTGTGTTTGTAAATATTTATATTTGCGTTAGAAACAGTGCAGTTATTTAAATTGAAGGAAGGCACAGATAAATGATCAGTTTTATGATATTCTTGAATTTGAGTTTTTGTGACAGTTTCACTGAAGATTTTTTTTAGCTATGTCAACTTTATTTTATACTGAATTTTCAATATATCCTTCTGCAACAGCAGTGGATTTCCAACCACCCAGTCGTTTATTGGCTGAAAAGTCTGCACCACTGTCAGAAAGTATGGAGGCAGAAGAAGACGTTTTACAAAACTATATTTCAAATATTAACCGTGACATCACTGACAGTGACAGGTGATGACATGGCCTCTTGATTTGTAAATTTAAATGTATGCGTATGTTTCACTAAAATCGTTTATTAATAGAAAATCATGCATTAATAGGGGTCATTAATAAACAATTTTGTATACATTAATGTTAATTAATGTATACAAAATTGTTAAATAAATCGTAAATACACAATTCGTAACTAAACAAACAAATCGTAAATAAATCTCGTAAATACACGGTCGACGGAAAAAGATATTTTGCAGTGGCGGCTCGTCAGAAGAGGCAGTCAGCCTAACATTGTCGCGGAGGCAGCCTCAGGCCTCCAGTATTATAAATTTTGTAGACAAATTGTGTATTGTATCACATCACACACGTAATTGGCGCTGACGCAAACTTTAGCCACAAACCCAATAAAAAATATATGCTCTCAACAAACCCGAAATTTTGAGTAGAATCGGACCACAATTTCATCCCTTTTGAAAATTTACCAGTGTTCTGTTTATAGCAATTTTGCAGACGAAATCCACGTCGGAATAAAGTATAATTATATATAGAATAGATATTTATTTGTCATACACGTGTGAAAAGCCTACATGTTTAAGGCCCGCATTTGAAAGTTCGCTTCGCTCGTTCTGCAATTCATATAAGTGCCTTAAACATGCTTTTCACATGTGTATCACAAAATATTTTGTCTCATTCATGTATTAAAAGAATTGAATACAATTTTTGACACTTTTATAATGTCAATATAATTTTCAGATGACGTTGCTGTCAGAATTTTTGTATTGTTGAAATCACTTCTCTCCGCCTTTTCCACTACTTACATTTTACTTTATCGCACTAGTGCGAAAAAGTTTCACTTTTCACACTCATATGCCTACGAAAAGTGTCACCTTTAATGCATGGATGAGAAAAAATCGTCCGATCGTCCAAATATTCAAATGAGAATAAACAAAATAAAAGAATATATAAGCGTAGCTACTATAGCTACTAAAAAAATATTGAATATTGCAAACAACTGCTAGATCATCGCCCCAGCCGGATTTTCAAGAATACGTATCTCGGTTCCTTATTATATTGAAATTTACGGATTTTATGTGATGCTAGCGTAAAAAAAAGCCTGACGGCAGAAATCGTAAACAGTATAACTTTGACGCGGTGTGTAAAATGTGATGGCTGCGATCAGAAGAAAAAACTAGAAAGATACGAAGAAAATTTTTTTTTTCTGTCTTGAATAATTCTACGTTTTTGCCCTGACATTGAGAATTACAAATTATATAAGCAGAATATTATTTATGCGCGCAAACACACTAAAGCATCCTCTAAATTTTAGATTATACTTTCAAATATAATTTCAAATTATTTTAAATTCTATTTGAAACAAAAGGATGTCTGTATTTTTACAGCATTTTGTTTAGGCAAGCCACATTCAGACCCGCTTTGTCAATGTACATTTATGCAAAGGGTGCGTCAGAAAATAGCCGAAAAAGGGTTTAATAACTGCGGGCTAAATTGTACTACAGTATACTTGGATCAAAAAAATATTTGCTTTCTCGTAACCATATTACCATATAATAATAATAATATTAATAATAATACTAATAATAATAATAAAAGTGTACTCATGGCAGTTGACGGGGTCTACCAACAGATATACGAGCAGAGAGGTTCTAAGAGAGGCGTAGCTGGCTGCAAGGAGAACCTGCTGATCGACAGATGTATCACGCAGGACTCCAGGCAGTACAAGCGAAACCTTTCTATGGCCTGGATCGACTATCGCAAGGCATTTGATACAACATCACATGAGCTAATAATTCACTTGCTCCAATGCCTTGCGGTGCCAGATCCAATAGTGAGATGTATAGAACAACTGATGCCGCTCTGGAGAACCCGCTTCACCATTACATCTGGTGATAGCAGGGTTCAAACGGAGCCGGTTATCTTTAGGCGGGGTGTATTCCAGGGGGATTCCCTGAGTCCCCTCCTTTTCTGCATCTCACTCCTGCCGTTATCTGTTGCACTTAGAAGAACCCGTGGCTACAACTGCGGCCCACCCGGAAACAGGAGGCATAAGGTCACTCATTTGTTTTATATGGATGACCTTAAGATATATGCCTCCGGGGAAAGGGATTTACAACAGTCCCTCCGAGTGGCGCAAGAGTACACAGCGGATATTGGTATGGAGTTTGGGTTGGATAAATGTGCACTGATTCATCTCAAGAGAGGACGATGTGGGGACTACGGAGATGATGCGCAGCTAGTAGACGGAGGCATCTTACACCACCTTGATGCCGGAGAGACGTATACCTACCTGGGTGTGCCACAAAGTCACATCCAGGAGGTAAATATTACAAAAGACGCTCTCCGCGGCAAGTACCGACACTTGCTCCGACAGATCTGGTCCTCAGAGCTGTCGGGGTCCAACAAGGTGTCGGCGACAAATATGCTTGCCGTTCCGATTCTACTCTACTCCTTTGGACACCCAGGTAATAAAATGGACACAGGAGGAGCTGCAGCAACTCGACGTAGGTACCCGCAAAATGATGCATCTCTGTCGGAGTTTGCATCCGAGATCGTCCGTTCCGCGGTTATATCTCCCACGACAACAGGGAGGCCGTGGACTCTTGGGATTGGAGTGTCTCCACAACAGAGTAACTCTGAACACGGCCTGTAAGATTATCAGGAGTTCGGATCCCCTACTCCTCATGGTCAAAGACCATGAAGGAGCTGGCGTAGGAGCTTTTATATATAGGGCAGCACAAAGAGCAGCTAATAGCCTAGGTCTCGACTTCGACACCGAGCGGAATAATCCAAACTCTGTCACCGAGTTGGACCCTGCTCGGTTGAAAGCCCACCTTCGGGCTGCTGGAAATACCCTTCGTTTTCAGCAGCACAGGGATAAGCCATTGCACGGAGTCTACTATAGAAATATAGAAGACTTAGGCTTATCTCGAAAGCTGACCTTTAGCTTTTTGAGGTCAGCTGGGCTGAAGTCAGAGACTGAAGGTTTTATATTAGCTTGCCAAGATGGTGTACTGAACACCCTGGTCTACCGAAGCCGCGTGATGGGTATAGAAGTGCCTGACGTTAGCTGCAGAGCTTGTCGTCAGGCCCCAGAGACCATTATGCATTTGCTGTCAGCTTGTCCAGCATATGCGGTCTCTGCCTATATCCATCGACATAACGCGGCATTACGAGTGCTGTATTATCACCTACGGCACTCGTACGGTATAGATCAGACACCGGTGTTGCCCTATGCTCCGGGGGATATTGAGTCCGTTGTGGGGAATGAGAGGTCCCGGATATACTGGAACTATTCATTCCCCACCGTCAGGCGGATACAAGCCAATAAGCCTGACATAGTCCTCCTCGATCACCAACTCAAGACGATGTTTGTTATAGAGTTTTCGGCTCCGGCTGAAAAGAACATCGTCTTGAAAGAGGAGGAGAAACGGACAAAATATCGAGATTTACTCTCCGAACTCCGCAGGCTGTACCCGGGTTATTCTGTTAAAATGGTGGTTCTTATTATTGGCTCTCTCGGAGGTATGCGACAATCATTGCTCTCAGAATTAAGAACCATCCCGGCATGCCGTCAATCGGCAGAAGTCATCGCTGGGAAGATGCAGAAGGCCGTCATACTTGGCTCGTTGCGTCTACTCAGGACACATGAGTTGCGACCTCAATGACCACTTACCCCGCGGACGTGGGGAGTGGTCGTTGAGTAACGAGGCTGGAGGGACTCTCTGGACTAGTCGGAGGCCAGGGGGGACCGACGGGCAAAAAAAAAAAAAAAAATAATAATAATAGTAAGCAGGGGGGGTCACTCAACAGCTCACAGACCTTTGGTGAGTAGCGCCACCACTTACCCTAGCGATGGTGCGAATCGGACCGGTAGCTCAGGCGCACCCGGGGGGATTCGCTAGATTCCCCTGATACCGGCCGGGGGTGGCCAGGTTAACCTCCTTGCCACCCCTACACTCGGTTCCCAGGCCCCGAGGAAGAGGCCCCCACGATCGACCCCTCCCGGATGGGGGTCATAGGCAAGGTGGTGGGGCCCCAGGACACATGCCTGAACATGATAACGACCGCAATGGACAAGGACGTTTTGAGTGGACAGACGAGCTAAGGGATGACCTTCTGCACGTTTATGAGAGTAGTGAGCCCCTGCGCAGGGGATACATGGCGCGGATGCATGCTCTGTGGTGTGATATGCACCCAGAGCATCGCGCCTTTTCCGCCCAACACCTAAGGGACTATGTATCCTACTTAAAACGCAGGGGCCATGTTAGGGCGCCTCCAATGCGGGAGCAACTGGTTTTAGAACCGGAAGCCTTGGCGGAGGAGGTTGCCTACATACCTCTGGACATAGAGAGCTTAAGAACCCGCAGGGCGCTACGCCTATACAAGCCCCTGCCACCACAAGAACTGGTGAGAGTGGATGCAGAGCTTCGGGAAACTCTTCCAGAAGACGCGGATATCTGGTGCATCAATTGTGCAGTTTACAATGCTGCCTTGGGGCTATGTCAGTCGGAGAGACGTAACATACGCGTGTCTCCGAATGACAGAATCTTTGGGCGGGTGCGCCAGATTGAAGCGAAGATCCATTCGGCAAGACAACACGCGTCGCGTATCCAGTGTGTGATGGATTACATCTTGGCCAATAGGCCTTATACTACAAAAGTACGGCGTTGGGCCGCATATTTAAGACGACTCCACCACACACTAAATAGAGCTGTTAACTACCAAACAGCACTGGTTTGACAAAATACGGGCGCTAGTGGCTACGAAAAAGTCACTAGTGAGGCGAGCTAGAAGTCTCGCGGAAAACCAACAATTCCGCGAGAAACCTTCTAGCTTATTCAAACCGCCTCCGCGTGTAGTCGAAAATCCGCCGACGGTAGAACGGGTTGAAAACTTCTGGAAGGGAATATATGAGGTTTCTCATCCACTAATTAGAGACACTCCAGCCCTGGCGCAGTTTGAGGTCTTCTGTGGAAGACATCAACAGCCAGAGCTCCAAGAACTGCACCAACCGATAACCCCGGAAGAAGTTCGGAGGGCTTTTGAGGGCTCAAAGAACTTTGCTCCGGGTCCTGATAGGATCCCCACTTATTGGTGGAAGAAATTTAGTCAAATCCACCACCATTTAGTCAGGACTTTTAATGACTGGCTGAATGGAGAGCAGCAGATTCCGGCCTGGTTTGTCGAGGGGCGAACAGTGCTCATCCCAAAGAACGGAGATTTGTCTGACCCAAAAAACTACAGACCAATAACCTGTCTGAACGCATGTTACAAGATGTTTACACGCATCTTGAACATGCGTGTACTCATGGCAGTTGACGGGGTCTACCAACAGATATACGAGCAGAGAGGTTCTAAGAGAGGCGTAGCTGGCTGCAAGGAGAAGCTGCTGATTGACAGATGTATCACGCAGGACTCCAGGCAGTACAAGCGAAACCTTTCTATGGCCTGGATCGACTACCGCAAGGCATTTGATACAACGTCGCACGAGCTAATAATTCACTTGCTCCAATGCCTTGCCAGATCCAATAGTGAGATGCATAGAACAACTGATGCCGGTCTGGAGAACCCGCTTCACCATTACATCGGGTGAGAGCAGGGTTCAAACGGAGCCAGTTATCTTTAGGAGGGGTGTATTCCAGGGGGATTCCCTTAGTCCCCTCCTTTTCTGCATCTCACTCCTGCCGTTATCTGTTGCACTTAGAAGAACCCGTGGTTACAACTGCGGCCCACCCGAAAACAGGAGGCATAAGGTCACTCATTTATTTTATATGGATGACCTTAAGCTGTATGCCTCCGGGGAAAGGGATTTACAACAGTCCCTCCGAGTGGCGCAAGAGTACACAGCGGATATTGGTATGGAGTTTGGGTTGGATAAATGTGCACTGATTCATCTCAAGAGAGGACGATGTGGGGACTACGGAGATGATGCGCAGCTAGTAGACGGAGGCATCTTACACCACCTTGATGCCGGAGAGACGTATACCTACCTGGGTTTGCCACAAAGTCACATCCAGGAGGTAAATATTACAAAAGACGCTCTCCGCGGCAAGTACCGTCACCTGCTTCGACAGATCTGGTCCTCAGAGCTGTCGGGGACCAACAAGGTGGCGGCGACAAATATGCTTGCCGTTCCGGTTCTACTCTACTCCTTTGGAGTAATCAAATGGACACAGGAGGAGCTGCAGCAACTCGACGTAGGTACCCGCAAAATGATGCATCTCTGTCGGAGTTTGCATCCGAGATCGTCCGTTCCGCGGTTATATCTTCCACGACAACAAGGAGGCCGTGGACTCTTGGGATTGGAGTGTCTCCACAACAGAGTAACCCTGGACACAGCCTGTAAAATTATCAGGAGTTCGGATCCCCTACTCCTCATGGTCAAAGACCATGAAGGAGCTGGCGTAGGAGCTTTTATATATAGGGCAGCACACAGAGCAGCTAATAGCCTAGGTCTCGACTTCGACACCGAGCAGAATAATCCAAACTCTGTCACCGAGTTGGACCCTGCTCGGTTGAAAGCCCACCTTCGTGCTGCTGGAAATACACTTCGTTTTCAGCAGCACAGGGATAAGCCATTGCACGGAGTCTACTATAGAAATATAGAAGACTTAGGCTTATCCCAAAAGCTGACCTTTAGCTTTTTGAGGTCAGCTGGGCTGAAGTCAGAGACCGAAGGTTTTATATTAGCTTGCCAAGATGGTGTATTAAACACCCTGGTCTACCAAAGCCGCGTGATGGGTATAGAAGTGCCTGACGTCAGCTGCAGAGCATGTCGTCGGGCCCCAGAGACCATTATGCATTTGCTGTCAGCTTGTCCAGCATATGCGGTCTCTGCCTATATCCATCGACATAACGCGGCATTACGAGTGCTGTATTACCACCTACGGCACTCGTACGGTATAGATCAGACACCGGTGTTGCCCTATGCTCCGGGGGATATTGAGTCCGTTGTGGGGAATGAGAGGTCCCGGTTATACTGGAACTATTCATTCCCCACCGTCAGGCGGATACAAGCCAACAAGCCTGACATAGTCCTCCTCGACCAGCAACTCACGACGATGTTCGTTATAGAGTTTTCGGCTCCGGCCGAAAAGAACATCGTCTTGAAAGAGGAGGAGAAACGAACAAAATATCGAGATTTACTCTCTGAACTCCGCAGGCTGTACCCGGGTTATTCTGTTAAAATAGTCGTTCTTATTATTGGCTCTCTCGGAGGTATGCGACAATCATTGCTCTCAGAATTAAGAACCATCCCAGCATGCCGTCAATCGGCAGAAGTCATCGCTGGCAAGATGCAGAAGGCCGTCATACTTGGCTCGTTGCGTCTACTCAGGACACAAGAATTGCGACCTCAATGTGCAGAAAACAACGTGTGGAAGCAGAAATCGGACAAATCACTCCAGAGAACATCGTGGAGCTGATGCTTGATAACGAGAACGGATGGAACATAGTGGCTACCTACGTGCAGGGGCTGCTACGAACAAAGAGAGATGATGGCTGCTTGACAGACTGAAGAAAAAGCGAAAGGACAGAGAGGCTAGGAGCTAAAACGGTAGAGGTCGCAAGAGCAAGAAACAAGACCCAGGCTGAAGTAATGCGAAAGCGGTTCCGGTCTGGTGTTCTGCGAAGGAAAGGGAGGTGGTTTTTTAGTGAGGTCGCTGGCTCCCTGTCGGACTCAGTTACTCGTAAGTGAGGCCGATGCGGATCCAGCAGTCCCACACTATTAAGCAGTGCGGACCCTGCTTAATGTCTTTTTGAAGATTTTTCCACCGACCCTCGACAAAAAAAAAATAATAATAATAATAATAATACCTAATAATAATAATAATAATAATAATAATAATAATAATAATAATATGTGTCTCCGAATGACAGAATCCTTGGGCGGGTGCGCCAGTTTGAAGCGAAGATCCATTCGGCAAGACAACACGCGTCCCGTATCCAGTGTGTGATGGATTACATCTTGGCCAATAGGCCTTATACTACTAAAGTACGGCGTTGGGCCGCATATTTAAGACGACTCCACCACACACTAAATAGAGCGGTGCTGTTAACTACCAAACAGCACTGGCTTGACAAAATACGGGCGCTAGTGGCTACGAAAAAGTCACTAGTGAGGCGAGCTAGAAGTCTCGCGGAAAACCAACAATTCCGCGAGAAACCTTCTAGCTTATTCAAACCGCCTCCGCGTGTAGTCAAAAATCCGCCGACGGTAGAACGGGTTGAAAACTTCTGGAAGGGAATATATGAGGTTTCTCATCCACTAATTAGATCCACTCCAGCCCTGGCGCAGTTTGAGGTCTTCTGTGGAAGACATCAACAGCCAGAGCTACAAGAACTGCACCAACCGATAACCCCGGAAGAAGTTCGGAGGGCTCTTGAGGGCTCAAAGAACTTTGCTGCTCCGGGCCCTGATAGGATCCCCACTTATTGGTGGAAGAAAATTATTCAGATCCACCACCATTTAGCCAGGATTTTTAACGACTGGCTGAATGGAG
>CAXKVY010006314.1:0-25863 GCA_964058915.1 Tetropium fuscum | reverse complement strand
CTCCGTTGGCAATGATATCTTGTATATTGCGGAAAGCTTGGTCGCAGCCGGGCGTCCATTTAAAGGTGGAGCCTTTTGTCAGCAGCTTCGTCAGAGGTGCTGTTATTTGTGTCACGTCCGTGACATATTCCCTCACCCAATTTAGGGTTCCTTAAAATTGTTGTAGTTGGCGTTTCGTCGTTGGAACATTAAAGAGTCTTATACGAGACTCTAATACGTATATACATACGTATATACATATGAGGTAACCCCGAAGCTATATTTTCTGATATCTCATTTATGCGGCGAAAATCTATGCAGAACCTTGGTTCTTTCCCCGGTCTTTCTACAATGACCGGGGACGACGAGTACGATGAGTGTGACGGCTCGATTACTCCAGCTGATAGCATCTCTTTTAATTGTTTGTACATGATTTTAGCTTTGTGCGGGGACATTGGATATGGTCGTTGGTGTATTATTTTATTATTTGTGAATCTGATTACATGTTGCGTTGTCCGAGGCAGGGTTATATTAGGTTTAGTACTAAAGACGTCCGCAAAGTCCATGATTACGGGGTTTAGCAGTTCAGGGTAGTTTTCTGGAACAGGTACTTCTGGATTGCTGATTGCTTCATCTGGATTTACGCGGCGTTGTTGTTCCCAGTAGACCGTTTGTCTACCTTTACTGCCTACATACATGCATTTCCTTTCGTAATCCATATGTGCTTTTTCTATCACAAGAATGGATTTCCTAAAATGAGCAGCCCTCATTTAAATTTTTTATTATTTGTTCCTCTATATTATATGATGTATTATTTAAGGATATTTGGAGGATGGCTCGACCTTGTGTTCTATCTCTTGATTTCCGCAGGCCAAGGTAAATCTTTTACTATAGGGGTGTATTTCGGGTATCGATGACAAGTATTCTGAACTGAGAAGATTGCACGTTGCCCCCGTGTCAAGAAGCGCAGGTAAGGTTGTGTTGTCACTTCAATTCGAGGCAACGTGTTTTGTCCTTGTAAGGTATAGATGGCCGGAATTATTGTGTTGATCTCGCTCTCATGCCGGCTATTCTATTTAGGCGAGGGTGATGGGCTGGTTATTGTCTGTTTGTAGGGGTACGTTCGTCCGACGCCACTTGGTCGAACGAAGGGGCTCGCTCCTTGGACCGGTTTTTTGTTGTGGTCTACTCGACCGGCCAGTTTAAATTCTGCTGATAGTAAGGGTTTCTCGGACACTGATTATTAAAGTGTCACTCCGCGCAGTATCTACATGGAGTTGGCGAGTCGGGGTTCCTTGGTACGTCATTGGTGCTCTCGAAGTTGAAGGTCTTAAATAGTGGTCATTTGTCGTGCCTGTGGGAATTGTTCCTTGACTATTAGGGGGATTTCCTGCATTAGGGGTGTAAGTTCTTTTATTGGAGTTTGTTCTCGGTGTTTGTACTGAAGATACGTTAATTCCTTGCTGCTTATAGTTCATTAGATCCCTCTCGATCTCGATGGCTCGCTGAGTTAATTCTTCCACGGATCGAGGTGGTGGATGTCCTGACTGTGGTGTTATGTCCGGGCATAATAGGTTTACTATAGTTCTGATTATTATTTCTTCCGGTCTGCCTTGGTCAAATGAAGCGAATAATCTTCGCTTATGCAATATGAACTCTTCTATAGGTTCATTGTAATGCTGTATCTCTCCGTAAATTCAAGCTACCATTCTAAAGGGTCCGCCAATAGGGACGCTCGATCTTTGACAGCTCATGGCGGCCATGTTGTTTGTGGTAGAGTTGGCAAACGTAGTTGTTATTATTCAGTGTATCTTCACAAATCACCATGAACCAATTCAGCCGCGAGCAACATGTGCAAATCGTTAAAACTTATTACGAAAATCATTCATCGGTTCGAGCAACGTTCCGCGCGCTCCGCCAATTTTACGGTGCAATTGATCGTCCTGCTGAGTCGACTATCCGTCGTTTGATTAACATATTCGAGGCAACCGGTTCGGTGAACAATCAGCCAACACCGACGCGTCGTCGAAACGTCCGATCTGCCCAGAATGTCGCCGCTGTGCGCGATAGTGTGCGTGAAAATCCGCGACAGTCAATTTCACGTCGCGCACAGGAACTCCGCCTTTCGGAAACATCACTTCGCCGAATCTTGCATCTGGATTTGGGCATGCATCCGTACAAGATCCAGCTGACACAAGAGCTCAAAATAAACGACCATAGACAGCGCCGTATCTTCGCTGATTGGGCTTTAGAGCAGTTGGAAGTCGACCCCGATTTTGGTCGCAAAATCATCTTCAGCGATGAGGCACATTTTTGGTTAAATGGGAATGTCAACAAGCAGAATTGCCGTTATTGGGCCGAGAACAATCCACAGGAGGTCCACCAGGTCGCAATGCACCCAGCAAAGGTAACTGTTTGGTGTGGATTTTGGGCCGGAGGCATCATCGGGCCGTATTTCTTCGAGAACGACGATGGTGTGTCCATCACGGTAAACGGCGAACGATACAGATCCATGATAACGAACTTTTTCTGGCATGAAATCGACAATATGGATGTCGAGGATATGTGGTTTCAGCAGGACGGCGCTACGAGCCACACAGCGCGCGCCACAATGGATCTTCTGCACGAGCGCTTCGGAGGAATGGTTATCTCGCGCGGAGGCGACATCAACTGGCCACCGAGATCGTGCGATTTAACCCCACTAGACTATTTCTTGTGGGGTTTTCTTAAATCACAGGTCTACGCAAACCAACCACAAAACACTGATGCCCTCAAAGTCAACATACGCCACGCCATCGATGAAATACAGCCCGATTTGTGCGCCAGAGTCATTGAAAATTGGACTTCTCGTATGCGCGCCACCCAGCGAAGCCGAGGTGGACATTTGACCGATATTATTTTCCATACATAATGCCTTCGAATACTCTTTCAAACAAAAAATAAATTTCATTTATACCTCTCACACAACTTGCTTTATTTCATTTTAAAGATCGAGCGCGCTTATTGGCGGACCCTATAGTAACTCTGCCCGACGATTAATATTTTTCTATAAATTTTTTAGTGATCATGTGATAAGGTTCTCCCATGAGAATATAGTCTTGCGTGTCCACGAGTCTGCTCCAAGAAAACTTCTCGGCGGTTATCTTCGTCCACGATGTGCAATGTGTCGAAATAATATAGACGAATTGTTTTGGATCTTCATGATCCCATCCTTCAAATGTTGGGAGGATAGGCGCCTCCTCGGTGTTCGGTCTTGTTGCATCTTAGCAAGTGCAAGCGCAAGCGCTATGCGCTCTATTCTATGTTGCGGGATAATAGGATAATACCCTATATCTATAGATAGTATATGAAAGTACTCTGGTGTCGATCGTCGGACGCCCAATGGTATCGCAGAAGTTGATCGGCCACTCCCTGCGGCGGTCAAAGCTTCGTTATTTTCATTTTGATTTGCGTCTGCTGATGCTTCGTCCACGAATCTTGCATTCTCTATGCCTTTATCAAGCAATTCTTGTCCGTTTTGTTCCATAATTTTTCCTTAGGAAAGGAAATGCCACCATTTAAATTTACTGCAAAATGGACTTTTAATTTCTTAATTGTTTCCTGGTTAGTAGTTAGTACGTATGATTAATTGGTATGTATGATTAATGAATATGATAATATGTATGATAATATTGGGTCTGTTTAGTATCATACTATTATTGGCCAGACCAGCGTTCTAAGTAACCTAGTTCTAAGTAACCTATTAAACAAGTATTTGTGTGCTCTCTTATTTTACTATGTTTCTGGCTAAAAAAATAGCCAGTGTTTCCCCTTAGATTTTTCAATATTTGCTAAAATTTAAAGTCCGAAAGTCTGAAGATTTCAGTCAGGGGTTTACCCTATTTTTACGATTTTGCACAAAAATTTTATGACATTGTTTTAAAAAAAGTGCACAAAGATTAACCTGAAAATTGTTAAAAAATGCTTTGGCTGAAACGCAAGCTATTATTAGAAAATATTGCGAACAAATCTGGCAGGGATCAATTTGGTCTAATGACGTTTGCTAAAATAATTACACAAATATTTATATATTCCTGAAATTTGCTACTGATAACACATTATTTGGCCCCTTTAGTTGGCCGCGCCATATTATTTTTGGGTTTTTATTGTAAAAAAAGTTAAATAATGCCCCAATTTTCACAAACCGCAAAGAATTAATGATTAATTAAATTAATGATTAATTAATAATTAAATTAATTAAGGTAGTTAACTATGTTAATAGGTATGATAAAAAAAGTAGAAAGCTAATATCAACTTATCGGAAGGGCACCACTCACGGTAAGGGCCGTGAGTTCCGTGCGTGTCAGTCGAGAACTGGAGAAGTGGGCTCGAGGGCCTAGGTGCCATCAGCGCCAAGTGGCAGGCTACAATACACACTGGTCTAGTCGTCGCAGCTGGAGCTGGATGAATACAACACTATGACTCAAAGTATGGTATAAGCTCGCCTATTTGGGCTAGAAGAATAATAAAATAAAAATCAGTATTATCTTTTACGTGACAGAAACCAAGATACAAAGCCAAGTTGGATCACAAATTTGCGGCATTTGACATTTTTGATTTTAAGTTGTAATTAGTGAGGTATTATTGTAATTAGTAGTAGTAGTAATAAGTAGTAATTAGTGATGATAGCTTCCGCTATCAGGCAGATTTTCTCAAAGGTGTCTTGTTTGGTTTTAAGTTGAGTTATTAGGTTTCTTATGATTTGCCAAATTTTTATGTTTAATTAGGTTTAGTTCTTTAAATATATTGATATCCCTGATGGGGTTACTATCGGAACTTCTCTGTTTCTATATTTTGTTGTTTATGGATGTTATCATTCCTATATTTGCTTTCATTGGTTTTGCGGAATTGTGTCCATGTATTTTTGTTTAGTTGTACCCGTTTATCTGCCTGCCCAATTGTTAACTGGGCAGGGGGGGCGGGTGGTTGCCTTGGTCTGGGGGCTGATGGTCTAGGTTGTGTAGTTTGTGTTTTGTTTGTGTTAGTAGTTGTAGCTGTAGGGTTAATTCGTCTATTGAGTTGTTCTTTGCCCCGTGAATAGGTAAGGCACCCTCGATTATTTGCTGGGTGTTCTCCCCCGCAGAGTGCGCACGTGCATTTATTAGCAGTACATGGAGTGCCTTCATGGTTTTGTGCGCAACGTACGCACCTGTATTTCCGATTACAATAATGCGAGGAGTGCCCTAACTTTTGGCACCTATGACATTGTGCTAGGTCGGTTCGTGTATAGTCTGTTGCTTTAACTTTTAGTCGGCATAGATTTGTTAGTCTGTAATATTGCTCTGCGGCGAAGTCTGGGACTGTCAGCAGCAGTATATTCGAGGGATGTTTTCGCTTTCATTTCCATAAAACCTGCTATTTCTTTTCTGAGGTCATAAAACCTTTTTAGCAATTTACATTTGCTTAGCCACCTTACTTAGCAATAATATCTCCCATCATCGTGTTCTGTAGAGTTCATCCAAAAATGCTTTAAACTGGCGATGGTTAAGACCGCGGGATCTAATGAAATTAATGGTATTTAGTACCATATCCATAACATTCTTCAGTCGAATGGACTTAGAGCACAAGTTTTGTTGGTGAATAATGCAATGCAGAATTATCACATTCTTCTCACATATTCCTTTTCGTGAACCGACCATTGAAGGCGCACCATCTGTGCACACCAAATAATTTACACCATTGCAAACCATATTGCTCAAAAGTACTTTGCACCTCTGTAAAAATATCGTTTCCCTTTTCCAGTATTGGTCCTTTATAACGGCCGTAAATCCAGTAATTCCTCTGTCACTGCAAATTCTTCATCAATACCTCGTATAAAAATAGCTAACTGGGCTGTGTCAGATAAATCTGTACTCCCATCCAAAGCAATCGAAAATGCTTGAAAATCAGCCAATCTATCAGTCAATGTTTTTTTGATATCACTAGCCATCATATATATACGTCGAACAATAGTACGTCGCGATAAGCTCACTTTCTCAAACTCTTTCTTCTTTTCTGGGCACAACAGTTCTGCAACATCTACTACGTATTCTTTAACAAACTGGCCCTTTGAAAATTACTTCGATGTTTTCGCTATTTTGGAATTAATTATATAACTAGCTTTCATAACTAGCTTTTTGTGAATTGAACACTTTTCTTAACTGCCCGTGAGTAAATCATATTGAGCGAAATGCTTGCTGGAGTAACGCCGCTTCATATTGTATTATTTTAAAACAGAAATTTTTCATTGCAGAACAAACACATTGGTTTAGATAAAAAAGTGCAAGATAAAAAAGTATTCATCAGTCCATTTGTCTTGGAATTGTCGACATTCTGTATCCACTTTCCGCTTTCTTAAACCAGATATATTGATAGAATTTGTTTGAATATTTCCCGTCTCGTACTTTTGACCGTACGCGAATATGCGATGGGAACTTTATCAGTTGTTCAGAAGTAATGAGGTGACACGCGCGCTGAGCGGCTTATATATTCATATTCCCTCAATAACCAACTAGAATACTCTCGATCGCACGAGAGTGCTGCAAGTGCGCGAGCAGCCGCTTTCCCGAATGTTTATCTGTTTATCTCTTTCTAACGACTATTTCTGAGTCGATTTGTGGCGTTCCACTGCGTAGGCTTAATAATATAATTTATAGATTCGAATTGATATCGTTACTTAAATTTTCTGAATTTCTCGCGGGCCGGATTGAAGCTGGTGGAGTGCCAGATCCGGCCCGGGGGCAGGGGGGTGGCCCATATATGGCATAGGGAGTGATTTACTTCGAGAAATACATTTCGAAGAAATCATTAGTGATTTTGCCTCCAAGAATGCACGTAAAGTGTCATTCACATAAATGTAATAAAGTATTATCAACTGCAAAAACGATTTTCAATAAATGACAAAAAAATATCTCCTAATAATGGCAATTTGTTTTTCAAATGCAAAAATACAATTGTCAATAGATATTTATTAATTGAAAGGGCCTCCACTTTCTTTTTCTCTGCCCCGGGGTCCCCACACCCCTGTGTCCGGCCCTGGCTTCGTACATTTTTTTTTGTTATAAGAACATACTTTATTTATACACTACGCGGAATAAAATATCACCTCTAGAGTTTGGGTGCAAAATCATCGATTTTGAATTTCATATGTTCATGTTATTTAAGTTTCATATATTCACACACTGTGTGCAAGTATATACAAATTTCTATTCAGGATTGATAAAGGCGCGGTGAAGTTGTTTTTTCACTTTCGCAGAGTACCTACCTACGTACCTGTTACTTATGTATAAGGCAGGTATTACAAATGGAAAAGTGGGTTACATTACAGAATCTCTTCCTCTATTATATAACAGTCAGTGTCTTTAGAAAGATGTACGTATGCAATTTTTCTCAGTTTTGTGCAATATATATAATATAATATTAAGTAGGCATGATTTACCACTTAATATATTCACATTCATCAGCCTTATATAATAGTATTGTTTTGAATAACATTACTCCGATCAATGAATGTTGTGGTACAATGAGGTCAAGTTCAATAAAGCGAGATTGTGAAGAAATGAATAGTTCGTTGCATACCTAGTTCCTTAATAATTAATCAGCCTGCTTTGAAATGTTACCGCATCGAAATGTAATTTATGCAAATTTTAATTTTATATTTAGTATAGGCTATACAGGGTGTTTCTTTTCTAAATCAGTGCGTACAATTTAACAGATGAATTTTCAGCAAAAATTAAAGGGGCCGTTTCACACAATTTCTATTTCAAAACCCTTCCTCTCCAAGTTACAGCCCTCTAAAGTTGTAACACTGAGATGTTGTAACAAGAGAGTAAAAAAAACAACGAGGAGGAAAATCAAGAAGACATTTTTTGACATCAAATTTCAAATAAAGAGAATTGCGCGAATTAAATGCCTGCACAGAAGAACTGCCGAAAATAACTATTCATACAGGGACAAACTTTATTTCGTACAGCAAGACGTATACAAATGTAATGATATCGATGGTCAGCGCAACTGGCCTTTTATATGAAATAAAATCAAGCATGCATTTGCTGCGTCGGTATTTTTGTGCCTTCATTCTGACAAGTAGGTAACATAACGTTTAGTTTGTGTTACGAGATGTAAACAAAATTAAAATAAATATAATTTATAAAGTATACAATGTCATAACTCCTCCATCCTTAGAACGGCAACCGTGAGGTGGACGTTTCTGCTGGCGAAGGTATGGAGCTTCTCGGCGTGAGACCTCTAGGCTTCTGGAACCTCGAGAGCAGATCATATATTTGCTTCTTATACCATGTGAAAATAATGAATCATCCTCGAAAACGAGGTAACAAATTAATTTGCCCGATCTCCTGGAAAAATTATATTTCAACCCCCTCTGATGGTAGTTTCGAGAGTAGGGACGTGTAGGCCAATAGGGGGTTAGCGCAAGCCGATAAAGAAATTTGACGTACGCCATCATCTTCAGCGCCCTCGAACACGGGGGAGGGGAGTGTTCACGTTCTATGGCAAAACCCACGGGTGTTCCTCCGACTTACAGACTCCACTAATATGCATTTGACTTTGTAGTAAAACATATCACTTATTCCAAAAAGATAACTAATATGGAACCAGAATGTGAAACGACTTCTTGTAATTGTAATTTTAGAATAAACATGAGGCTACCATGTTTTCATTTCTTCTATAATAATTCTCTGAAAATTGAGAATCTTTCTGATGAAACACTGGTGGATGACGAATTCAAACGAAGAAGTGGTAGTACCCTTGAAAGTAATAGGCCAGTCAAATTAAAAAAATCGGTGGAAAAAATCCTAGGTTGATTTTTTTTTAATTTTTCCATTACACTTGGGCAGACGTATATCAAAAGTCCCCAAGGGGGGGGGGTGAGCTCGAGGAAGAGGGGGGTTTAAAGGTACCATAGTTCAGTTTTTTGCTTATATCTCGGAAACGATTACTCCTATCGTTTTTTACCCTTTTACAAAATGAAAGCTGATAAGATTTCATATAAAAATGTTTCTTTGCATTTTTGTCGTAGGACTAACCGTAAGCGAGTTTATTAGGCTGATAAAAGAAAAATCATTTCACAATGTGCTTTATGTGCATTTAGAGTATTGTACTGTACAAGATTGATAATACTGTCTTAATAGATGATTTGAATAAAGCAGTAAATTAAATTTATTGGGTCCAACACTTCATTAGACTGAAGGGGAGGTCACGAGGTTCTATAGCTATTCTATACTGTCTTGTTTAGTACAATATCAATAGATTGTTGATTTAATATAAATGATTTGAGTAAAACACATTAAATTGAATGTATTGATTCCAAGTCGTCCTCATAAGATGCATTTTCATCTTCATCCTAAACATGGAAAACCTAGTTACAATCTTGTTAATTACAATATTAATAGACAGATGATTTAATGTAGATAATTTGAATAAAACTTACAGTATCCTCATATGCCAGATTGTCGACTTCAACTGGAGGGCCGTTCGTGCACGCCCCCTCACAGTTATAGCATACTGAAGAGCAATGGATGCCTGCCTTGCGGCATCCACAACGTGCACCACAGCCTTTGGTGCAACTGCAGAATATTTTTGAAAGGATTGCAGCTGGGGCAGGTTGATCTAAGGTTGTCAAGGGATGAAGATCTCCATCTGCTCCTTTTATCCAAGCCCAATCAGTAGGCTTGAGTTTGTTGCCCAGCCATTCTTGAACTTGCAAATAGACTCTGTATGAGCGTTGCAGTGCAGAACCCTTAGTTGGAGGTAGGGAGGGGAGGTCTGGCTTCACCCTTGTGGAGGATTTTAGGAATGCTGCGTAGCTCTGTTTGTTCATATCTGTTATTCTAGCGTTGTACATTGCTAGAAAGATCTGCTCCCGGCATTTGCAACTTCCTTAGGTGTTGAAGTGTTTGTGTAAAATGTTGGAGAGTAAATGCAGGGCGTTGTTCATTATGAATATTGAATTATGAATAATTTAGCAAATGTTGACTTGCCTTTTCGGAAAATCGCATAGGTGGTATCGCAGCCACTAAACGCGTGATTGAACTAAATGCTCTTGAAAATATCAAGTGCTTGTAATTCCTTGGAAGAATAAGTTTTGCTTTCCTCCTTTCCCCTACCAGGTTTAAAAAAAAATATCTCTCGTTCCCTTGGAGCTAACGCGACCAGCAGAACTAGCAGATCCACATCCTCGCCGACGACAATCGTTGAACAACCACATTCTGACCGTTTCCGCGATATAAGCAAAAGACTGAACAATTTTTACTTTAACCCCCCCCCCTTTCTTGAGCGAGCTCACCTCCACCTTCAGGGACTTTTGATATATGTCTACCTAAGTGTAAAGGAAGCGTTTAAAAAAAGTTCCAACTCTCTAGGAATTTTTTCCACCGATCGCCCTATTTTTGTTTAATTTGACTAGGCTAAAATGATTTTTCTTTTCTCAGCCTAATAAACTCGCTTACGGTTAATCCTATGACAAAAATGCAAAGGAACATTTTTATATGAAATCTTATCAGCTTTCATTTTGTAACAGGATAAAAATTCAACAGGATATTCCGAGATATAAGCAAAAATCTGAACTATGGTACCTTTAAAACCTCCCCTTTCTCGAGCTCACCCCCCACCTTCGGGGGACTTTTGATATATGTCTACCTAAGTGTAAAGGAAGCGTTTAAAAAAAGCTCCAACTCTCTAGGAATTTTTTCCACCGATCGCCCTATTTTTGTTTAATTTGACTAGGCTATAACCTTGAAATTCTAGGTGGAAGTGTTGAAGAACAAGAATATGACGGTTTCAGTATTATACTTAAAGAAAATACTGACCAGGTCAAAGTATGATAAAAAATATTATGGAAGATAAATTTGTTGGAGGAGAGGAAATCAATCAAAATATGAACTTACCTCTCACAGAAAAATCAAGAATTTCAAACCATGAATTAGAATATAGAAAGTAAAGTTATTGCTCAAGAAAAAGAAAATAATGAAAGGCTTAATATTAAAGACATAAATCAAACTTGCCCATTATGTCAAATACACTAGCGAAACCGGAAAATAAAACAAATTGGCAGACCAAGAGGTATTCGCTCTACTTGTTTGTACGGTCTGAAAAAGTAATCCAAGAAAAAAACAAGTCGTCCAATATGAACAAAAGTAAAAAGTAACCAGTTTTAAGTTATGTTATGTTTTTGTTCCAACATTTTTATTTCATTTATTAATAAGTAAAGAACTATAATATTTTTATAGTGTTTTCATTTCACTCATGTTCCGATTCCATCACAATTGGGACCAAATCAGACCATGCATTACTCCCCGAAGAATAGCAAAGATGCCTATATATCGGGGACTCCCCGATGTTTTGACTCGCATTCTATTCATCGGAGCGGAATACTCGTATGAGCATCAGTACATTATAGATAATACCTACATGTCGGGGCGCCCCGATGGATAGACACGGCGTAATACAAATAAACACTTACTTTTTGCACTTGTTGCATAAATAACTATTTTTATTTTCAACCACACAAGTATTAATGACACTACTGACCTTTTAAAATTTTGGAAGTGTCACATTAGTGTCTTCTACTTCCCGTCCTGACTTCCCTGCTTGAGTTCCCGTCCTGACTTCCGTGCTCGATTTCTCTGCCGCATACAAGGATTAATCGCTGAATTTAATTTATGTAATGTAAAACTAATAGATATTATTATAAAAATGAAACAAAAATCTAGGTAGGTATGTATTTATGGAAAACTAATTCCTATTTATTTAAAGCAAACTAAATCAAACCACACTGTAAAAACACTTCTGTTAAATTACACAGAAAATCATTGGAAACTTCGTAACCCATAATTTTCAGTATAAAATTACATACCAATGTATGCTTACCAGAAGCATGTATTATTGTATTTCCTGTCGAAAATAATACATAGTAATGAAAATTTACATTTTACTTTTGTAAATTTACAATCACAAATGTTAATTCATATATTGTGGATGTAATTTTACTGATTATTATTTTTGTAAAATACTAATCTCATATTGTATTTTCAAATACTTGCTTTGTGTATTATCGTTTATATTATGTAAATTTATAACATTGAATATCAGTATTTGTACATGGGAGAATAGATTATAGTTACTAATAATAATACTGAAATATATAGTTACTTATGTAAATTTACGTATCACAAATTTTAATTTATATATTGTGGATGTAATTTTCCAGATCATCTAGGTGAAAAATGGAAAGTTTTAATTTTCTTGTCCATCGTTTACTAAGTTTCCCTCTCAGTAACGAGAGGTTTGAAAAAGAAAAAGTATTAATTAAAGATATAGCTATGAGTAATGGTTATCCTAGAGATATAGTTGAAAAACTAATTAGGAAGCGTAAAGTTAAGGACACACCTCGTAATTCTACGACTTTTCAAAAGGATATAGACTCTAAAATATGTATCCATCCCGTACGAACCCCGGTTTACTCGTGGTTTAAGTAAGGTCTTCAAAAACGTGGGTATAACAGCGATTCATTCGTCGAGTAATAAATTACAACAACTCTTAGACAATCCGAAGGATAAAATTGTTCCAAATGAATGGTCTGGGATTTACGAAATTAGTTGTAATGATTGTGATCGAAAATATGTTGGACAAACGAGACGACCAATTATCATCAGATTTAAAGAGCATATGGTTCATCTAAAATATGGAAGAACAGATAAGTCTAGCGTTGCACAACATGCTTTTGACAACAACCATAGAATAGATATTAGTAATTTAAGATTAGTTAGAAATGTGACCAATAATAGACAGTTGGATGCATTTGAGAGCATAAAAATTGTAAAATGTAAAAGTAGTATGAATAGTGACAAGGGACATATACCATATAGCCCGCTTTACGCGTTGCTTAGCAACTAATCATTGAAGCATGACTAATGATTTCACCATAAATAGTATAGAGTCGATTTTTAGTTTTTAATCGTCTCCAGATGATGCCAACCTGGTTGACCAAACGCGCGTCGAGCGAAGTGAAAGTGTTATGGTGTTTGTAGAAACTACTCCGAGTGTTATCTAGGAATACCAATTTCACAATATATTTTCACATACGAGATTTGTATGTTATCTATATTTTCTATTATGTGAATTTACTTTTACAATATCAATATCAAGTGTGAATTTACAATAGCAGTATTTGTACAAGGGGTAGCAATCAATATTATTATGAATTAAAGATTTTTTTATGATATAGATAGATACAAAACTGGAACGGAAACGTTACTTTCCCGATTTAGGACGAAAAAAAAATAATATGGAATAAGAACCGGCGCGGGGAAGTAACGTTGTGTAACGTTGGGTTGTAACCGTGTAAAATTCCTCTACTTATTATGGAATTAGACATATTTACTTATATTGCAGCAAATTCATAATCAGCGTTTGTAAAATTCCTCTGTTAAATGTAATATGTAAGATCTTTTATGGAATTATACGTATTTGCGCTGGATTAAAATAAATTCGCAAACAGCGTTTGTAAAATGTCTCTGCTAAAATGTAATATGTAAGAGTTTTTGTACGACTATACATATTTCCATCGAATTACAGTAAATTCACAATCAGCGTTTGTAAAATTCCTCTGCTAAAATGTAATATGTAAGACTTTATGGAATTTTACAGAGGGCAGAGGTCCTGAAAATTATTTTCCAAAACCTCTTCTTACTTTTTACTGAAAATTCACCTCCTTAAAGCTCCGCATCAATGTAGAACAACCTGTATAAGAGTTAAATAGTCAAAATATTTAATGTTATTAGGTAATAACGACAAACAAATTTATATATTTTTTTACGAAAAACATTTTTGGCAAAAACTGTATTAACAAAATACAAATACAAATAAAATATGTAATCCCAAATTGATAAAGCTCGACTCATATTACTAATAACTTTAAATTATTCTATTAATATTATTTAAGTCTTAAAGTTTCAATTAAGAGATGAATTTTGTTTTCAGAATTGAAAATATGTTAGACGAGAAACAAGAGCTACCGGATCATTTTCTGTCAGAAATATACAAATGGGCTCTGGAATGTAAGTATAAGTTTCATTCATATTTATTTATAAGGTTAATGTCACACAACTGACTCATCTGCCGTCTCACTATCCACTATAATACGCACTGGGCATTGGTATAAATATCCAACCGCAATGGTAAAATAATTGTCTCGCAAATGGTCAACCCAAGATTTTCAAACTGGGAATTGAACGCCAAAAATAGATTCAAAAGTGTTTAGGATTTGAGATATGATCTTGTAATTGTTTTCAAATGCTAATTTGATGGATATTATGTTTTTATGTACCAAGAGTGTCCATTTGTCGTGAGTAATGTCAATCTTAGTGTCTTCGTGGTAGTATACTCCTACGGTGTTATTAATTGGGATTATAGTGTATTGTGAAGCTGCTGTTCCGATCAGCATAAGAAACCTGAAAATAAATTAATTTTCGTAGTAAGATTTCATTCTATCAAAATTTACTTTTGTTTTGTTTTTGGTTTCAAGATTAACTAATATTGCAATTTTTTTAAATATTTGAATTATCTCAAAGGGAGCATTAAATTTTTTTTGCAATTTGTCTTTAATTTGTGATTCTTTTGCGTAAACCCTGTCTCCTACTTGAAATTCGTAACGATTCTCGGGGACGTGTTTATCGAAGCGTACTTTAGCTTTTTCTTTTTGCGTCTGAGTTCGAGATATTCTGTTGTTGAGGTCTCGTATGTATTTTGTGATCAGGTCTTTTTCGTTGTACAATGTCTCAAGGGGTGTACTGGATGTGTGTCCGAAAATTAACTCGTACGGTTTACACCGTACATCCGTGCATTTTGTTTACTGAATTATTGTAACAGATTACAGCGTTGTTAAAAGTGATGTTATGATGTTCGTCTGGGTTTTCTGTGAGGTGTACTCTTATCATTTCGGTAAGAGTGGCATGAAATCGTTCTAGTCATCCATTTGTTTGAGGATGACACTAACTCTTGAAGTGGTTAATTTCACGTCGTACAAGGTAGGTACATAAATCACGGAGTAGGCTGTTGTCAAATTCACGGCCATAGTCACAGTGAATCCTTAAGGGTGTACCATAGTGTTGAAGGTCTAGCAATAAAGTATTGACTATTGACTTACCTGTTTTGTCTTTAAGAGCATAAGCTAGAGTAAATTTTGTAAGCTCATCTCGGATGGTCAGTGCGTAATTTCTATTTGCTGTTTCGAAAACGTCTATGTTTATACTTTCAAAAGGCGCCTTTGGTGTTTCGGTAATCAATAATGGGTTACTGAGATTTTTACGACACACGATTTTTTTTTTGATTTTTAAATTTCGCAATTTCTGACCAATTGTACTTTTCTTTAATGCGTCTAATGGTTGCATTTGGTTTGGTTTTCAATGGTCTAGTATGATAGGGATTTCGTCGTTGTCAGGTGTTTTGACGATGTTTTGGCAAATAATTAATTTTAAATCTTGTTCGGCAAAATAAATTAAAGCATTTCTAATATTGGTAAATCTAAATTATATTATTTTCTACATAAAAGGTTTGAGAGAGATCAATTTCGTTTTTAAATTTGTATAATAGGATGAATAAACATTCAATTATTCCGTCGAAAGGCAAGGGGACTATAAAATACCTTCTTTTTATCACAGATTTGCTTGATACTGTGTTAACTTTATAAGTGGTAAAATCGGGGTTTTCTTCAAATATATCTTCTACTATTTTATAATGAAGATCTTTTAACTTGTTTTGTTGAGAAAAACTTATGATGTTTTTGTGGTCTCTATCTAACAATTGTTTATTTGTAAATTTTATTTTTGAATAATCAATTAACGATTTTGTCTTGTTTAAGTTATCAAAATTTTCGAATTCATTTGATATTTGTTCTTTTCTTATTTCGTCAGAATTAGGTTCATCTTTGTCATTGATTTCAATAGTTTCATCGTCATCTGAATTGTTTGCGGCTAATATTTTGAAATTTAGTTTGGAACATTCTTTAAAGTGATTAATTTTTATTTTAGAAAGAGCATCGGCGTTCTTATTGATTTTACCGGGTTCGTAGACTATTTCGCAGTTGTACTCTTCTAGTTTTAAGCGCCAGCGAGCGAGTCTGCTGCCTGGATCTTTGATTGAGAATAACCACGTCAAAGGTCGGTGGTTGGTAACTAATTTAAACTTTCTGCTAAAAATATACGGTCTGAAGTGTTTTACTGACCATACTATAGCTAACAGTTCACGTTCTATTGTACTGTATTTAGTTCTACTGTTCTATTGTACATAGTGTTCGAGAAGCATAAGCGATAGGTAGGTTCTATGGGTCCTTGTGAAAGTACAGCGCCAATAGCGTATGCACTTGCGTCTGTTGTTAATAATAATGGTTCGTCAAAGTTTGGATAAATTAAAATTGGAGAGGATATTAAAGCTTGTTTCAATTCGTTAAACGAATTTTTGCCAAGTTTGAAATGAAGCGTCTGTAATAACCAGCAAGTCCTAGAAATGACTTAATTTCTCTTTGATTTTTCGGTTCTAATAAGTTATAACATGTCCTAAGTACGCAACTTCCTTTCTAAGAAATTCTTATTTGTCAGGTTGAATCTTAAGATTAGCCTTTCGAAGACGTTTAAATACTTCATTTAACCTAAAAATGTGGTCATGGATTGTTGGCGAATAAATAATGATTTAGTCCATGTAAACGAGACAACGTTCATTTTGAATTCCCAATAAAATGTTATCCATCACTCTTTGAAACGTTGATGGGGCATTCTTTAATCCAAATAGCATACGTACAAATTCAAAATGTTCATTTTCGACTGTGAAAGCGGTCTGTTGAATATCTTTAGGATCGATTTCGATTTGGTAAAAACTTGATGCTAAATCTAAGTAGTGACATATTGGCAATGTCCTAATTCGTCAAGTAAGTCTGACATGTTCGGAAGGGGATATTTCTCGTGTATTGTAACCTCATTTAATTTTCGATAGTCAATAACTACACGCTATTTCTGTTTTCCAGAAGCGTCAATTTCTTTCGGAACTACCCAAATTGGGGAGGACCATGGAGATATTGAATGTCGAATTATACCTTGGTCTAACATTTGTGAGACTTGTGTTTTTATCTCTCCTTTGTGAATTTGTGGGTATCTATAGAAATTTGTTCACGCTCAAAGTTATTGTTTTTAAAATTATCTTGGTTGCTATCATTAATATTTAATATTTGGTTAAAATTTTGAAATGGTCCGAATTTTAATTCGGAAAAATTCAGTTTTCGGCATTGCGTTTGCATCGACTGTTTGCAACTGATGTTAAAAATTCACCTTTATGATTTATTTTTACTATGGAGTTTGGAAGTCTTACTCTGTCTATTTCCTGCGCTAGCAGTATAGCGTCAGTATTTACTAAGTTGCATTTTAATTTAACAATGTGTTCTGTACGAGGTTCTAAGGAAATATTGTTAGCAATATCAAAATTATTTGTACATTCATGTAGTGAATTTTCAGTAACTTGGTTTTAAAGTGGTTTTAAAGTCAGTAATAAGTTGTTTATTTCTTAAATCAATTATACAATTGTAATGCTCTAGAAAGTCGGAAACTATAAGTCCGTCGAATTCTATATCCAATTCCATATCTATATTGTGTATGTACACTTTATGCGGATTACCAATTTGAAATGGAATAAGTGTTGATTCGTTTATTATAATTTTTTGGTTTGTTATTCCCTGAATAACAACATTTTCCGGAGATCCGGGAATAATTTTCGCATGTTTTTTGTTTAAAAATAGTTACCTATACCAGCTCCAGAGTCAATTAAAATTTTAAATATATTTGTGATATCATTTATATAATAAAGATTTTTTGAGTTTACGGTTAATGGCGGGTTTAGAAAAATATCTGTTTTGGAAAGTTTACATCGGGGTTGAAATTCTGTAAATTCATTGTTTGAATTTTATTTGTCAATGTGTCCAGTGTTTCGTCTTTTTGATAGTCCGGGGAATCGGTTGGAAATCGGGAATTGTGAAAATTTTCACTAAACGTTGTTTGTTCTTGATTATCAATATAATCAAATTGATCACATGCTTCATTGTCGGTGTAAGTGTTCTGGCTATATTCAGTAGCAGTATAATCAATATCATTATACTGATAATTATTTGAATTTTCGCTGGGTAAGTTAGCATAATTAACATGATGAGTTTTGTTTTGCTGAATTCTATTAAAATTCGGATTTGATTGGGTTGCTGATGGCCTTTGTTGATTCGAATAATTTAGATTTGGTCTCATTGAATTTTGTTGAAAATTCGGACGGTTTTGTTGTAAGTTTTGATTTTGTTGCTAAAATGGTCTTGGATTTTGATCATATTGATTTGTTTTGAAATGGGGTCTTTGTTTCGATTGAGGGGTTTGGTTTGAATGATTTTGTAAGCCTGGTCTGGTAAAGTTTTGCTATTGCTGTCTTGTGTGGCATTCACATTCTCATTTATTAAATAGCCCGTACGTTTGTAATACGAACAAAGTTTTTGTGGTAAAATTGGTTTTCTGACTTGATTGGTGAATTGAGCTGTACTTTGAGTTTGACAGGTTTTTGAAATTTTTGATTCTGAAAGTAGGACAGTTGCAGTTCCCTGCGTATTCTGTTGGTAGCTACTAACACATCCTTTGGATTTTCGGATCTTATTATTTGTCCTAACTTAGGTTCAAGACCGGCAAGTAAAGTATTGAGCGTCATTGTCTCAATTAATTGGGATTGAGCTTTGTTCTGCTCTAGGGAGAGAACTTGTTTTTGTTTCGCGGCATGCATTTCTGCATTGTGCGTCTGTAATCAGGGCACAAAAGTAAGAGCGGATTCGTTTGGTAGTTGGTGGATTAGTTGGAGATCCTGCATCAAACCTGTGAAATCACGCGAATCACCACAATGCAAATTTAATAAATGTTTGATTTCTTCCCATGTCGCAGGGTTGCGGTAATTAATCAACTCGGCAGCTCTGCCACGCAGCTGGTTTTTTACATGGAGAGTTAATAGTATTTTTTGATCGTTGATTACCATGCTGAAGGGGGTAATGCATGAGTTTAAAAATGTTTGCAAGAAGATCTGATTACCGTCGTAATCAGGGATAATGGAAAATATTTCTGATAGTCTGTAGTGTTCTACAGCTATGCTTGCATCGGCATCGGCGTCGTTTGCTGCCCGTGCCATTGCGGGAATGTACAAAAAGAGTACAAAAAGAAATGTGTATGGGAGTACAAAAAAAATTAATGTATATTCGCTACGTTGGAATATAGAACTGTGGTTGAAAAGAATCTGTTTGATTTCTTTTCACGTTGCACAACAATACAATGAATACAAGATTGCGACATGATTCTTAAAAGTTTGTACTTACGTGAAGCTGCACATTGGCTTGGGCTTGTAGGTACTTCTGCTTCAAGACATTGAGAACTGCCACCACGGTGAGGGAATCCTCCTTGTTCTGGAGGTCTGGCTCGTCTAGTTAGGCACCACGAAGATGTTCTCCTTATTCTATAGAGTTGCACACTACCAGTTAGGCACCTTGTTCCGGGATGTTTCACATATATCCTACCGACTGCGCCAATTTTGTTATTTCACTCGTCGAAAATAACTTTTTAAAAAACTTTATTTTATTTAAAACATGAAATGAAAAATATAAATGTGAGTGAGTTTGATCTTGACTGTTTTAATATTGGGACTACACTTGTTGTTTCTACAATAGTCGTTACTACACTGGATGATCCATACACTGAAATGTTCTTATATAAACTATATAATGCAAGTCAGCATGCATGTGCACAAGCGACGGCTTGGTCAACAGCTAAATCTGCATTACGTGCTTATAAGAGAAATATGAACGTATGAGAACGGGATTTGAAATAGTGGCCGTAATTTTTCCTCTAGTAATTATCCGCAACCAATATCAATTTTAGGAAAATACCTACACTGCACTGAAAGTCAAGATAATAATAAAATAACATGTCCGATAAATTTCGCTATTTTTTATAAAAATACAAAAATGATTTTCCTCGAAACCATAAGGCCAAAAACTAATTATTGGGGCTGAAGTAGCAGACGGTCCCACCTCTTTCTCTTCTCCGTTTGTCCAACCAAGCGCCTAACACCCTGTATATATACATATTTATGTGCTGCCACACTTTAAAGCCGACTATTAAGCGGAATAGACGAAATCATGTTAATTGAAAAATGGACAATTGTATTTTATAATTAACAATTGTACCCGTCAGGATGTACTATTAGCTAAAATTTACCCTAGCAGAGCTGATATGCCGATAACTTGAGAAAATTTTCTTTAAATTGAGAAAATGGATGCAACTTTCCTCCCCCATCTAATTATCAAATGGACTAAAGAAAGTGCAGTAGTGCAGATTCGCGCCATTTCGGTTCAGTTGTGAATTAGTTGTTGTACTGTGAATTAGTTTTGGGTTAATTTTACCCATAGCGCATACGTAACGCAACTTGTTTCTTCATTTTATTAACATTTCGGTAAGTTTCCCACTTATTTTCTTTAATCAAGTTCATATATATATATATATATATATATATATATATATATATATATATATATATATATATATATATATATATATATATATATATATATATATATATATATATATATATATATATATATATATATATATATATATATTCTAATTATGAAAGAAAACGTGCCTTGTCTGAGCGTGAACTGATAGAACTAGCTGAGGAATCGGATGCGGATGAAATTATACCTGAACATGATGAGTCTGAACAAAATTGTTTGTTGTTCTCTTAGTGATCATAATACCAGTTCAGAAGAATCGGGAAGTGATATCGACAAGGGAAATGGCACAAATAGTTTTTTTGTGAAATGATACTGAAATAATACTGGTATTAATTTAAATTTATCAACAGTTGGCAAACAGATCGCGATCCCAATTCTGAAACAGAAGATGACGTTCCATTGGATCAGTTTGTAAATTATCTAGGGAAGGACAGCTACTAAATGGCAGAAAAGACCTCTTCCTGCTAATAGAACAAGAGCGCATAATAGAGGAAGGAATAAGTCAAAAGTACCCCTGCAAGATATGGGATTAAAATATTTCTATAGGCTGATTCAGAAACATATTATACAGCAAATTTCGAAATTTATCGTGGCCAGCAGCCAGATGGTCCATACAAAGTGGAGAATACCCCACATTGTGAAACTGCTTATATTACCCATCGACAAATCAGCAAGAAATGTAACAATGGATAACTGGTTCATGAGTGTACATCTAGTAAATGATTTATTGGATAATCATAATATAACATGCGTTGGAATCATCCGCAAAAACAAGCGGGATATTCCCTAGGAATTTTTGATAAAAAACGGGAATGATACTCTAGTCTGTTTAGATTCACAAGAAATACTACGCTCTTGTTCTACATACCTAAGAATAAATAATAAGAATAAATAAAATTGTACTACTTCTTTCAAGCATGCACCATGATGCTAGTGTCAATGAAACATCTGAAAACAAGAAAACCCGAAATAACTAATTACTACAATTCAATGAAAGGTGGGGTGAATACTGTTGATGAACTTTGTGGTACTTATTCAGTTTCACGAATATCCTTCAGATGGCCTCTGACCACATTTTTTAGTTTTATGAACACAGCTGCTATAAATGCTTTTATTGTATACAAAGCTAATAAGCCATCAAAGAAATAATTGAGGAGAATTTTTTTTAAAGAAAATTGCTCTTGATCAGACGAAAAGGCAACTAAGCTATCGGGCAAAAATTGAAAATATGCGCCCTGTACTGAAAACGAGAATAAACTTGTACACTAATACTAACATTGAAGCTCCAGCTCAACAGTTACGATTACAATGTGGTGGATGCGAGGATTGTGGGATTAAAAAGGATCATAAAACAACAAGATCGTGTGACTTATAACAAATTTATTTGTAAGCAACATATTGTACCTTTTTGTGCCAGATGTTCCCAAAAATGCAAAAATATCTATGAGAAAAATCAAACAAGAGATGATGGAGATGAAGAAGACGAAAATCTGGATAACTGAGGACGTTAATTTATTACTTCAACAAAACTAAATCACAATTTGTATTACTTTGTTATATTAAAAAAATCGTATTTAATAATAAAACAAATTGTCAACTTATTCAGCGTAAATGTCGAACAAGTAAAAAATACCCAGTGCGCGTCCATATGCTATAAAATAGGGTGCGCGTTCTGTCGGGTTAAAGATGCTAAAAAAGTCATATATATATATATATATATATTATAGGTACTTTCATTCGATTTCAGTAATTCTCATTGTTCTTACTCTCAATAACTTCTCAATATCAAACTCTCAACATTCTCTGAATTCACGTTTTCATCCTCTTTGGCCCTTAAGGTCCTGGCAAGGGTTCTTCGTCAATGGCATACTCATCTTTAGTGGTTCAGTGGTTCTTGCTGAAGGGGCTGTGCGTTGTCTTCATCGTCGTCCTCGTCGTGAATATGCACGCCCCGCCGTTGAGGCAATTCCCTTGACAGTGGAAGCATGCCGCAGCAGAACAGTTCAGCATTGCTTTCCGGTATTCACATTTGCCACTACCACAATCCTTGATGCAGCAGCAAAGCAAAGATCACTGCCGCTTCCTTGATGGTTTCTCATTTCAAATACAATTTTGAGTAGCCCACGTTGCTTTCTCCTAAAAGTTACAGATGTTGTGTCGCAGTCGGTAAATGAATGTAAGAACAGGATGTGTTCAAAACCATGCTGTTTTGAATAGCAAAACCATACTATTTTGAATTTCCCTCGACCGGATTTCAGCGGCAGGATGTCTTTGGTGGGAAGAGTGGAAGCTATCAAAAGGACAGCGAGGTCCACAAGGTTGTAAAGAATTTCAATAGCTTTCATTTCGTATAAGCATTAAATTATAAGAATTTTTCCCTACCACGCCGACGCGACGTACCGTTTTCGACATATAAGCCAAAATCCCAAAAGTGGCCCCTCTTTGTGTCCCCCCCTCCGGCTCACCACCTCACCAACGTACCCTTAAAAAGTTTATGAAGAAATCGCTTAGGAGGTCCCTGCTCACGCACTCTACAACCCTTTTTGAGACATTCGTTGACTGAACTATTTGTGTAATTGCTATTATCTAATATAAAATCACTTGTTTAGCTGTAGCTCGAGTTTCCTTAAATACAAGACTGGGCTGCTTGGAACCTAATTTACCCAAAAATTCAGATTCCCAGCGAATGATTGATGCCATTAACACTTTCTTCTGGACCGTAGCTGAGGTGGAACTCCGAATGCCAGTTTGGAGGGTATACAAGAATAAAGCATTTAGAAAATATATTGCTGCTCTAGAAGAGTTTCGAACGTAAGTACGAATTAATTATATTAAAATAATAATCATAATTTATATAAAATAGTAACTTATAATTGCACAAGAGGTTTGTATTTTACCTGATAAATTTGGATTGTTTAATGAGAAACTGCAATTAGACGAGTAAAACTGTCAACTGTTAAAAACGCGACACCGAAAGTGAGAGCGTTTTTAGGTTGACAATTTTTCGAGTCATAGCAATTTGACTCGAAAATGCAAGGAAATAGTTTAGAATTTAAACAGCACTACCCGGTATCAATACAAACATCGAGTGTCATTCGGCAGGAGAATTTAATAAATAAAAAATTTAAAAACATATATAGATAAATGCAAACTTTATTTATAAAACAGTAAAAATAAATATATTTTTATTTGAGCATGCAATTATTAAACTCGCAGTTGTTAAAATTCATACGATGAATATCAATGTCGCTAGGGGTGCCACAGCTAATCAATTCTGTAGTACCTAGGTGTTGAAGTTTGTTCTTTTCCAAAACCAATTGGTTGAATAATGTTCGAATGACACTCTTTGTCAACTTGTTAGTATGGTTTTATTGTGAAGAATTGTGCTATTATTTTTATTAGAGCTTGTTCTTCAATTCCGATTTTACTTAACTCGTTAACCTGCCGCTCAATTTGAGTGAACATTTCGCACCGCCATTTTTAAGCCAATAAGAAGATTTCATGTCAACTCGTTACTATAGCAACCACAAAACATCCCGGAAGTTTTGTCCTCCTGGGTACCCTGGGTGTGATTACAGCGATAGTTTTTCTGTCAAATGCACATCCATGTATATGCTTTTTAAATAATTATTGTTACCTTTATCCTTTATCTTTACAAATTAAAATATAAAATTATAAAAGTATAAAATATAAAAGTATAAAAAGGCGATTTTTATTTCTTAAAAATATATTTAAATTGTAATCAACTTACGTTACATTATTTAAAATGTTGTTGAAGCTCTATTAGCAGTTCTCCTTTTTTTTAATAGTGAATAACAGGGACTAGATGTAAGATGTGTGTATATATATATATATATATATATATATATATATATATATATATATATATATATATATATATATATATATATATATATATATATATATATATATATATATATATATATATATATATATATATATATATATATATATATATATATATATATATATATATATATATATATATATATATATGTATATATATATATATATATATATATATATATATATATATATATATATATATATATATATATATATATATATATATATATATATATATATATATATATATATATATATATATATATATATATATATATATATATATAGTTCATAAGAGTTCATAGAGTTCATAAGTTGCTATCAAACAGTAAAGAAGGTACTTTTTAGCTCTGCATAAAATAACTTAATTATATGAGAAATAGTGAGAAGTTAATAGTGTAACTAGTACCAAACTACTCCCAAAATTGTGATCTTTAAAACAGATGTGAAGTGTTCCACATAAAATAAGATGAATTGAAGATATTACCATAAAATTATATCATAAAATTCCTTATACTCGTGTTAAAAACTGATGCCTAGTGAAAAAAGGCAAACATTGATTGATAAGCTAGATACTCTTTGCTTGAATCTACCAGTAGTGTAGTTATTAAATGTATGCTATGATAGCCAGGGTCGGACTCAGGGCCTAAAAATGAGTAAAACTTGTTTAAAGTGTAAATTGGATGTACTAGAGGATAAAACTAGTTTTAAATGTGATGGTTGCAATCGGTTTCTTCATATACAATGTGCTAACGTTACTGCAACAGAAATTAAATGCTTGCAACTCTAAGTAAGAAAACTATTTTTTTTGCGAGGAATGTGAAGAAGGACTTCTTCAGGTACCGGTGCTTAGAAGTTTAATCGAAAATCTACAACAAGAAGTCTTAAAAATAAAAAACAAGAATACCAATTGCGTTCTAGAAAATGAGACTATAGTTAATGAGGTTTTTGAGAGACAGAAAAGATCAAAAAACCTAATCTTATATAACCTTCCTGAACCAAATGCAAACGAACCAGTCCAAAGAAAACTAGAGGATAAACACAAAGCAATAGAAATCATCAAAAGTTTGTCAAACTCGCATATAGAAATAAGAAATATAGTCAGATTGGGGGGGAAAAATTATAGAATTAGACCTGTTAAAATAATGCTAGACCATGCTGAAGATGTTATTACTATATTAAAGAAAAAACGAAACGTGCAAAATAAATCTGTGCGTATTGCATCAGACCAGACACCAGCACAACAAGAAATGTACAAGAAAATTAAATCTGAACTAGAAGAAAGGAAAAAAAGAGGTGAGCAAGATATTACCATAAAATACATCAGAGGTGTACCACAAATAATAAATACAAGCTAGATAAATTGTGATTAACTGTTAAATACAAGTGCAAGTTTGTGTATCTTATTAATT
>CAXKVY010006313.1:0-18032 GCA_964058915.1 Tetropium fuscum | reverse complement strand
TTTTAAATAGACAACGACGTGCCAGGTTTTAGTAAATTTTTATTTTATCTGGTTTACCGTGTACGTTAAAGTGGGACAGAAGGAGTTTGTAACTTTATTGGTATTTCATTCACATTAATATTAGAAAAGGGAATTTTATGATAAAGTGTATTATCATTATCTTTAATATACAGTGCATTTTGTGATAAAACTTATTATTATTATCAATTTCAATCAATAAAGGCATAAACAATAAGTCCTTGTTTTACAGTATATTATTATATTCTCTGTGTTTCCTTTGTGTACGAAACTTTTCGACACGCCACTGGATCAGCAAGGTATCACCTTACGGTTTAATAAATAATTGAGGGACATGGTTTGTCGCCAGGCCTCGATTCGAAGATGTGTGATACAAAATAACCCTTATCTTAAACATATACATAAAAACACAAGGGATCGATGACAGGATTTTTTGTCTTGTTAACAAATATTTAACGGATATAGTCGATTTGGCCTCGGTAAAGCGGCGAGATTGAATTTTTATAATTTGATAAAACTTTTGTAATCTATTATACTGACATCAAAATAAGTTAAGGAAAGGTTCTCTCAAAGTGCTGGTGGGTGTTATAATTGGATAGCATGGGATTTCGATTACAACTACTTTTGACACTCATTTTATTTTTTTTTGTTTTCTGTACATGATAAATTAAAATTTACTTAAATTCAACTATGTTGAACATGCGTGATAGTTCAGTTGTACTGAATATAATAATATGTCCATACAAAATTCCCTGTAATTCAATACCTATACCATATCAAATATGGCGCGAGAGTAATTAATACACGCGTTCTACTGTCTTCCACAAATTTGATTTAATTACAGTTAAACAAGTACCATTTTAACTATTGTTACAAGTGCGTTTTTGTGGTAACAGTTACTTCAACCTATCGTATACTAGAGTTACTGAAATACTGTTAAGTAGTTATAAAGTAGAGATAAGCGATAGCGAAAAGTGTTAAAAGCATCATGGTTCTTACAAGAAATGATTTGGAAGATATCGCAAAAATTATGGAAGAGAAAATAAAAGAGACACTCTCCAGTGAACAATTTGTTAATAAAATTGTGAATTCTGTATATAAAAAAATGGAAGAAAAATTCAAAATACAAGATGGTATAATAGAGCAATTAAAAGGTCATATGGAGCAACTGAAAAGGGATAAATGTAAGTTAGAAAAGGAAGTAGAGAAAAATCAACAAATTTCAAGAAATTTAAATATAAGGATTTTTGGTATTACGCAAGAAACAGGAAAAGAAAATGTTAGAGAGGTTGTATTAAATCTAATAAATGTTAAAATGGACTTAAAAAACATACATGATAAAGACATTAAAAACTGTTATCGTGTTCAAGCAAAAAATATAAACATTGGAAAGCCACGGCCACCAGCTATACTAGGATTCTATAATGACAACATACGTGGTGAAGCTTTAAAGAATAGGAAAACCTTAAAATCAACGGGGATCACAATAAAGGAGGACTTAACTAAATACAGATTGGCTCTACTGGACAGTGCAGTTAAAAGTTTCAACAGTGCAAATGTGTGGTGTTACAGTGGCAATATATATTGTAAATATAATGGTAAAGTACATAGAATTGAAGACGAGAATGACATAAGCAACATAAAACAATAGATAAGTACATTTTTATATTTCGATTGTTTATCTATAGTATTCCTGTGTAATCGTAGCCATTCAAGTTCGCGCATAAAATTAATATAAAATTAAATTTCCTATCACTTACAATTTCTGATTTGAGACCAGTTAGTATCTTGCCTTCAATATCCAAAATTTTAGAAAAAATAATGTATGAACAAATTCTCACATTTTTAAATGAAAATAATGTTTTATCTATTTTTCAATCTGGCTTCAGACAAGGTCATAGTACAGGATCGGCATTGGCACATATTACTGATGATATCATCACTGCGTGTGACAATCAAAAGGTAACAGCTATGGTACTACTAGACTACTCAAAAGCTTTTGACACAATAAATCATCATTTATTATGTGCCAAATTAAAATATTACGGATTCAATGAAATTGGTGTAAATCTGGTGGAGTCTTATCTGACTGGTCGTACGCAGCCAGTCAAAATACACGATAAACTTTCCCAACCTTGCTATTTAGCTACTGGAGTCCCTCAGGGATCTATTTTTGGTCCTCTATTCTTTATTCTATATACAACTGATATTTTAAATTCAATTAACGTTAAAAAGCACGCGTATGCTGATGATACCCAGATTTATGAAAGTTTTTTAGTTGATGATGCTGTCACTGCTCAAAATGTAATTAATGAAAACCTGGAACGTGTGTTACAAATGTCCCTCAGTCACAACTTGACGTTAAATCCGAATAAATGTTGCGTTTTAATTTTTGGAAATAAAAGGAAAGTAGATTACGTAAAAAATAAATTAGAGGTAAAAATTAATAACGAAATTTTGACAATTCAATCTTCTGCAAAAAACTTAGGTGTATTATTCGACTCACAGTTACAATTTTCATCACATGTAAATAAACTCATTCAGAGATCTTATTACACATTAAAATTGTTATATAGTAATAGGCATATTTTAAATTTTAAGCTTAAAAAAATATTAGTTGATTCTCTTGTGTTATCAGTTTTGAACTATTGCGATTTTGTGTACGGTCCATGTTTATATTCTGCTGATAGAAGTAGACTTCAAAAAATACAAAATGCATGCTGTAGATTTTTATATAACTTGCGAAAATATGACCATGTTTCCCAAAAATTAAGAGAAACTAAATGGCTTTCTATGGAGAATCGCAGGAAATTACATTTATTACGCTTCACACATTCTATATTAAAATCAGGTAGTCCTAGTTACCTTAAAGTTAAATTAATTTTTAGGAGGACACTGCACTCAGTTAACGTAAGATTTAAAGATTTATTAAATACTCCTAAATATAAAACAACCACATTTCGTAGCTTTACCTAGCTTTACCTATAACGCCGTTAATACATACAATAGTTTACCATCGCATTTCAAATCTTTAAATGCATCCAATTTTAAATTTCACGTTAAAAATATCTGCTTAATCTGCAGTGAGAAGTGACGAGCGTCTGTATAGTGGCGGGTCTTCCGCTGCTGGGTTGTTTTTTGTGAAGGTCAATCTTGCGCTTTTATTATATTGAAAATTTTGTATACACATTTTTATTCATATATATGTATAGATTACTTATATGCCCAGAAACTTTACTTTAAATAATTTAATTTAACTAAATTAGTAGAATAGTATATGTCTTACTTGCCATGTTTTAACTTTATAATTAGTATTATTGTGAAAATATATAGGGTTAGGTGTAAGAGTAGCTATGCTAAACTTCGCCCTTATATTTTCTTCTCTAAATAAAGACAAATTTAAATAAAGTAAAGTAAAATAAAATAAAGTAAATTTCACGGTGATATCATTAGTGACGTCACCGGAAAACAGTATAAATATGGTAGATTTTGTAATTTAAGATTAGTTTTAATCGTCTCCGGATGATGCCAACTTGGTTGGCGAAACGCGCGTCGAGCGAAGTGAAAGTGTTTTGGTGTTTGTGGAAACTACTCCGAGTGTTACAGTTACATCAAAGGTTCCAGCCCTATCCAGTACTAAATAAAGACGTTTATTATTATTATTATTATTATTATTATTATACCTGTAGAGGCATATAGCCATCATACACGTAGATGTTTGGTAATATGTATGACTTTATTATATAAATCAATTCGTAAAAGTTAATTTTATTACTTTTTATTTTTCTGTTTACATGAATGATAATATTAAATTATGTAGCTACCTACTTTTTCTGTCGGTTTTTAGGAGGAATTAATATTTTTTTAGTTCTCTCTATTAAATTTCGGTATTTCAGATAATAGTCCAAAAATATTGATAAAGTAACTTTTTTTGGAACCTAATTATAATTTTTAGTAAACGTTTCTATCAGTAAATTACAAATTCACATAAGAAGCGTTATTAATTTTTACTTTGCACTTGTTTACATAAAACGAAAAGCAATTATTTACTAGTGTAATCAAGTTTTTGTTTTCTTTTATTAGTTTTCTTATATTTTTATTCCATGCAACGTTTGAAGACGTTTGCTATTTTTACTTTTGATTAACACTAAGATAAATTATTGTAATCGTGGGAAAAATCCGAACCCTTGTTTTTATTAAAATAAAAACTGTATATACAGGATGTCTGTATATATATATATATATATATATATATATATATATATATATATATATATATATATATATATATATATATATATATATATATATATATATATATATATATATATATATATATATATATATATATATATATATATATATATATATATATTTTTTTTTTTTTTTTTTTGTCGAGGGTCGGTGGAAAAATCCTCAATAAGACATTAAGCAGGGTCCGCACTGCTTAATAGTGTGGGACTGCTGGATCCGCATCGGCCTCACTTACGAGTAACTGAGTCCGACGGGGAGCCAGCGACCTCACTAAAAAACCACCTCCCTTTCCTTCGCAGAACACCGGACCGGAACCGCTTTCGCATTACTTCAGCCTGGGTCTTGTTTCTTGCTCTTGCGAGCTCTACCGTTTTAGCTCGTAGCCTCTCTGTCCTTTCGCTTTTTCTTCAGTCTGTCAAGCAGCCATCATCTCTCTTTGTTCGTAGCAGCCCCTGCACGTAGGTAGCCACTATGTTCCATCCGTTCTCGTTATCAAGCATCAGCTCCACGATGTTCTCTGGAGCGATTTGACCGATTTCTGCTTCCACACGTCTCCTTTGGTCGATCCAGCGACTGCATACGAAAAACGTATGCTCTGCGTCGTCCCTTTCATGTCCGCAGTATTTACATTCCGGCGTCCTGACCTTGCCCATTTTCCACAAATAATGTCGGAAGTATCCATGCCCACTCAGGAACTGGGTCAAGTAGAAATCCACCTCCTCAGATTTCCTATCCATCCAAGGTCCGAGTCTTCTGATAAGCAGGTGTGTCCACCTACCTCTTGAGTCGTTCATCCATCTTTCCTGCCATTTCGCCAGGGTTCGGACTCTCTCATCTTCTACTGCCCGTTCTCTGCCCATTTCCACGCTAGCGTCATAGATTCGCTTGCGCTCAATAGCGAGCAGGTCGATGGGTAGTACGCCCGCTATCACCAGAATTGCGGCTTCGGAGACTGTGCGATAAGAGCACGCGATCCGTAGTGCTCCCCTTCGCTGCACGGCGCTCATGCATATACATATATATATATATATATATATATATATATATATATATATATATATATATATATATATATATATATATATATATATATATATATATATATTTATATATATATATATATATATATATATTTATATATATATATATATATATATATATATATATATATATATATATATATATATATATATATATATATATATATATATATATATATATATATATATATATATATATATATATATATATATATATATATATATATATATATATATATATATATATATATATATATATATATATATATATATATATATATATATATATATATATATATATATATATATATATATATATATATATATATATATATATATATATATATATATATATATATATATATATATATATATATATATATATATATATATATATATATATATATATATATATATATATATATATATATATATATATATATATATATATATATATATATATATATATATATATATATATATATATATATATATATATATATATATATAAGAAATGAACATACGGGGTGTAAACAATCCCCTACAGAAATTGAAATTTGATTATTACCGAGAATTTAGGAAAACCAAAGTCGAGAGAACATTTCTATACCAGGGTGCCCTATGAACTAATTCGAAAAAATAAATTTGGCCTTTTATTATATCCCGCTTATTTTCGAATATACGGGGGTTTCATAGAAATTAGGACATTTAAAAAAAAATGCATCTCTTACTATTTAAAAACTTACTGTTCAAAAGTAAGTAATAGATTTTTTTCTTGTTTTCAAGTAAGCTTGCATGCATCTAACTGTCTCAGAACTAGGTAGAATTGTAATTTCTTATACAAGGTGCCTGGGAAAACATTTAATAAGCATGTGTCACAAAAAGTCTGTACATTTAAATAAGCTGTGTGCAAAACCCTGCATAATTAAGATGAACGATAATTTTAAGATTTTAAATCTGTGAAGGGAAACCTTAGACAAATATCTCGAAACGTTTTTATTTTTCTTGATCGGATGAGGATGATCATAATTACAATTTCGTTGTAATTAATTACACGGTAAATCCGTATATAAAACACTTAAAAAACCTGCGGTAGTAACTAATTCTGGGGGGTGGGATAAGTATTGTAACAATCATGTCTCCACTGGAGAGCAAAAATGTTTTGTTTGATATTTGGTAATGCAGAATATTTATCTAAATATTGTGTTTATTATACTGTTCATGTCGATAATTTCTATTAAAAAATATTGTAGAATTTTCATATAAACAAGTGTATAATGTCACAATTGATAATAAAAGATAGGAGAAATTGTATTCGCCTGTTAAATGGGGCTTTTACGCAACATACTGTTGCTATTGCTATTCCATATTATTCAGAAGATATATGCATTCAAAATTACATTAAAATTTTGAATTATTCAGCAGTGTATTTTACACATATATTGCATATAATATGTAGATATATAGTCTTTCCTTGTGAAACTATACACCCTGCTTTTTTATGGCTTTTTTTGGGTCCTATTACCAACCCTAATTTAAAATAGTAAATCTTCCACCAAATTTGGTAATGTATCACGGCCCTAACCTTTCATAATTATATGGAATTTACATTATAAACTTTTGAATCTGTGCGTATGAAACGCAGTTAGTTCAAAGCCGTAGAAAGTCTAATTAGAACTGTGCTTATGTACCCATATGTATTATGAATATTATTTTGAACTTACTGCACACTTTAACTCATGCAGACACGTTGTTTTGTTGTAAACACAGTCTGGCGAGTCATGAAGTATTAGCTTGACATTTCTAGCATTTGTAGGATATAATTATTTTCACCACCCAGCACTGAGCTTCGGGAATAGAGTGCATAAATAAAACAAGTTCTATTTCTGCCAGTTTCATTCAAAAGATTTACGGCTTTTGTCAGACGATACTATTAGTCTAGTCCACATCATCTTGAAAAACGTAAAAGTTCGGGATTCTGCGAATTAAAATATCAGCCAGGGGGCTCATATTTAAAACTTTGAATAAATCCAGGTTGAATAAATCCAAATAATTCGTTGAAATATGATATTTTAATTGATTTTTCACAAAATGAGCTCATTGTTAATTAAGTAGTTTTGTAGCAGTTGCAGTTTATATTCCACGTCGTGTATTTGTTAAACAAAATCTTCTAAAATTATTATTCAACCGAAGAGAGGTTACAGAGGAATCTTCCTGGACATCGCTAAAGCCTTCGACAGAGTATGACACGACGGATTGGTCATTAAGATAATGGACGCCGGTTTTTCGGTATTGCTCATCAAGCTGATCCAACCCTACCTACGAGGCCGGACCATCCGAGCCAAAGTGGAAGGAGAGCTGTCAACCGACAGATGAACACCGAACACCAGCCATCCGGACACCGCCATCCTCGCCAGATCCTGGCAAGCGAGGCAGGCCACCCGCTACCTGCAGGAAGCCGCTTCACTTCTCGAGGACCGGTGCAACCGATGGAAGGTGGAAATAAAAGCGGAGAGGAGCCAAGCAGTGCTGTTGCGGAGGGTTCGCAAGCATAGACCAACAGGACGCGTCGCGTCGCCATGAACGACGTCAACATCCAGTGGGAGAACAACGTCAAGTACCTTTGCGTGACCCTGTATCAAGCCCTGACGTGGAATGACCATATAGATGCCACTGCGGAAAAGGCGAAGTTTACCTGGTGTACCCGATGTTAGCCAGCGACAAGAGACTGAGCTTGAAGAATAAGACGACCCTCATAAAGACCGTCCTACGACCCCTGCTGACCTACCAAACACTCGACATGACACCCCAGGGGTAATACACACCGGCGAAGAAAGACAAGAGCGCCAGAAGCAAGGATCTGCCGGTGGGGCCCATCAGCCAGACCCAGGGGAGGCTGCGCAACATTACGTGACATTGATCACATTTGGCTACCTCTTACGAGGCGGTCTCGGCCTAGATAGATATTAGGAGTAAAGAGCGATGGTACCGCTCAGCCCCCTCTTATCGAGGTCACATCATAGCCAAGAATATTGGCGCCCGCTAATATAATAGGTACTTGAAAAGTCCTAAATAATTCTCAATTCACAGCTATAGCTTACATAACATGTTTAATATAATTTATTGATTAAAGGCGATTTGATTAATTTATCATATACGTAGATGTTACGCCTGGTATTATAAATGCTAAATACCCATACTATTATAGCATATACCTACACGAATAAATAATGTTTCGGTTAGGCTCGTATTACCGCCATGAAGTCCGCCAGGCGTTGTACCTTGAAACAAGCGGAAGTAGCAGCGAAGCATAGAAGTTGCCTGCTAGACGCGATAGCTTGCAGTTATTTGAAATTACAACATACTTTACGCTAATGTTATATCTTTATTAAATATTGTTTTGCATTTGTTGCTTACTAAGCTTCCCTGTCATTCAATATTTTCTACTTTCTCACAGACGAGACGTTGCACGTGCTGGTGCCGCTGTTGGAAATTTATGAATACAGATTGATGATACGCACAATTATTAACCGAGGAAATAAAGCAATGAACTTCTGATTTTTTGAGCAGTAATTCTGCGTTCGATTCATGAGGTCGTCTAGAAACTTTGTGAACTAAATTGATCAAATGCTTTTGAAAAAATGCATTTTTCATATAAAAATATGCATTTTAGAAGTGCATATCGAAGAGACAATAAAAAAATTTACAACTCGGTAAATACTGAAAAAGAGTCCAGTTTGGCTACTCGGTGGGTTTTTGGGGTCATTGAACACGAATGTCATGACGGCAACGATCTCCGAGGTACCTGGTGCTCAGGGTGGGAAGGTATTGTTACTTTCCTAAATCGACTTAGCGATGTACTCGAGACTTGCGATAAATTTGACAAAGTACTAGTAGTAGGAGATTTTAATTTTAACTTATTCAATTTTAATGACAATAATGTTAAAATTTCGATATTATTAATTATTATTTATTAATCGATATTATTTCGGATAAGGGCCCATGTGACTTTAGAGTGGTAGGATCTAAAAAACCACAAAAAAAGAAAACTAATGTTATATATATATATATATATATATATATATTATTAAAACTAATGTTATATATATATATATATATATATATATATATATATATATATATATATATATATATATATATATATATATATATATATATATATATATATATATATATATATATATATATATTTGACATTAAATTTACACCACCCTGTATGCAAGCCACCTTGAAAGTATTGATGGGAAACTTATCGGTCTACCTATCCATTCTATGAACATTGTCGCTCTATCTTTCCTACTATAGAATACACAGTTTCTACTTACAATTTCTCTATTTTTTTGTTAAAAAAACATATTTTATCAGCAGAAAGGTAACTCTAACAAAACCACTAAAAAACTCGCGCCAGCGAAGGGCAAAGAAACAAAAACAACAAAAGTAGAGTCAGACGGGATAAGTAAAATGTTGCAACAAATTATGACCAAACTCGATCAACAGGAAAAGACCAATAAAATGATTCTCGAAAGAATAATCAGAGTAGAAAACAGTTACAAAAAAGCTTCTGTTAACAAAAATAATAATGGTTGCTAACACACTTAGAATAGTAGCCTGTAATGTCAATAGGTTAATAAAACGAGCCCATGAACTAGAAGCGTTCTTATGGAACGATAAAATTGATGTATGCCTAATCTGTGATACCCACATGACCAACATATATTTTTGCAAAACAAGAGTTTACAGAGGTTTATCACACTGCTCGACCAGACTTTCCCGGAAAGGGCGGAACTGCGCTGCTATTCAAAGAAAACATGAAACCCTACGAAGATGACAAATGCAAAATCGCATAAATCCAAGCGCCAAGTGATAATGCAAATTAGTTGACTTTTTTGTCTTACGCAACATCATATCCGCTTATGTCAATATTGAAAAATGCTTTGACCTAGCATCTGGCCATTCAGCAATAAAAAACATGCCTAAAGTTTTAAAAATAAAAATATACTAAAAAACAGCGTGACGTTGTAATAAAACGTGTACTTCACAAAAAAAACAAGATTTCTAATTCCGCGCGATAAGTACGAATGATCTAAAAAGCGATAAAATTGAAAGGGCCCGAAACGAGCTGTGACGGCACAACCTGTATTATTCGGTAGGCGTTGCGCTGGAAAGCGAATGAATGAACTATGAAATCAAGCGGTCGAGTGCTGGGATCTCCCGTAGCCGACCGAATCGGTCTCCTCGTCGCTTTTAAATTGTAGGATGTGGCGTCACGACTTTGAATCTGTTTGAAACGGTTCGTTCGCGCGTGAAACTTTAACGATTTAGAACAAATTTATTTTTGGGAATTAAGGCGTCATATTTTGCATATCTTGTTTTTCAGTATTGTAGAACATTTGTATGCAGTAAAAAAATATGTGAATGTTCCCTATTCTTCTCTCATTGAGTGAATATGTAATAACCAAACAGCACCCCGCATAATGCACTATATAACGGAAAACTGTATGGGACGAATTTCGAGCAGAGCTTGAGCAGAGAATTGAGCTAAGCGTATCCTTGAAAAACAAAAATAGTTATACCATGAAGTTGAAAAGCTTATGGTTGACTTGCAGCGATCTGCGTTCAACAAAACCCCCACACTGAAGCCAAAAACACCAGGTTTAAACTACATCAAAGACATTCTTGACTTGGTTAAAACAAAAAAGGGAAATAAAAAATGTTCACTAGGTGAAAACGAGTGCTAAATAATCTATGCGAACAGCTAAAAAATGAAATTAAAGCCATCAAGAATGAACATTTTGAAAAGAGTTATTGGTTGACTAAAGCACCGACTAACCGACCAACAACCTGAACAAATTCTGAAGCCCATATGGACTTATGGCATCCAGCCATAAGTCCATATAAGAAATCCAGCATTCAGGTAATCCAAACGTTTCAGAATAAAGTACTTCGAAGCTTCGTCAAAGCTCCGTGGTACATTTACAATTAAGACATCCATCGCGACCTGAATATGTCTATGGTTGAAGATGAGATCAAGAGATTTGCAGGCAAACATCACAAGCGGCTCGAAAATCACGAAACCGTCGAAGATCACTACCCGACAACAACGAACTTATTCGACGACTAAAGAGACTAAAACCGTTGAAATTGGTGTAGTGATAGTGAAGTGCTGAGAATTCTAAGCATAATATGTCTATCATACGAACCAAGTGATTAGTGTTATGTGAAGTATGTCACTGGGCACTCATCTACTGAACAGCTAAGTCTTGATATTACGAAAAAATTGTTAGATATATTTAGTCTAGTTACAATATTCAACAACACTCGGAGTAGTTTCCACAAACACCAAAACACTTTCACTTCGCTCGACGCGCGTTTCGCCAACCAAGTTGGCATCATCCGGAGACGATTAAAACTAATCTTAAACTACAAAATCTACCATATTTATACTATTTTTCCGGTGACGTCACTAATGATATCACCGTGAAATTTACGCGTAACTAATCTCGCTTCAATGATCGGTTGCTAAGCAACGCGTAAAGCGGGCTACGGTATGATATCACCGTGAAATTTACGCGTGACTAATCACGCTTCAATCATCGGTTGCTAAGCAACGCGTAAAGCGGCCTATACGGGATAGGTCCCTTGTCGCTATTCATACTACTATTACATTTTACAATTTCTATGCTCTCAAATGCATCCAACTGTCTATTATTGGTCACATTTCTAACTAATCTTAAATTACTAATATCTATTCTATGATTGTTGTCAAAAGCATGTTGTGCAACACTAGACTTATCTGTTCTTCCATATTTTAGATGAACCATATGTTCTTTAAATCTGGTGTTAATTGACCGTCTCGTTTGTCCAATATATTTTCGATCACAATCATTACAACTAATTTCGTAAATCCCAGACCTTTCATTTGGAACAATTTTATCCTTTGGATTGTCTAAAAGTTGTTGTAATTTGTTGCTCGACGAATGAATCGCTGTTATACCCACGTTTTTGAAAACCTTACTCAAACCACGAGTAAACCTTACTCGAACCTCGGTTTACTCGTTTACTCTTTACCAGATTTAAAGAACATATGGCTCATCTAAAATATGGAAGAACAGATAAGTCTAGTGTTGCACAACATGCTTTTGACAACAATCATAGAATATATATTAGTAATTTAAAATTAGTTAGAAATGTGACCAATAATAGACAGTTGGATGCATTTGAGAGCATAGAAATTGTAAAATGTAATAGTAGTATGAATAGCGACAAGGGACCTATCCCGTATAGCCCGCTTTACGCGTTGCTTAGCAACCGATGATTGAAGCGTGATTAGTCACGCGTAGATTTCACGGTGATATCATACCGTAGCCCGCTTTACGCGTTGCTTAGCAACCGATCATTGAAGCGTGATTAGTCACTCGTAAATTTCACGGTGATATCATTAGTGATGTCACCGGAAAAATAGTATAAATATGGTAGATTTTGTAGTTTAAGATTAGTTTTAATCGTCTCCGGATGATGCCAACTTGGTTGGCGAAACGCGCGTCCAGCGAAGTTAAAGTGTTTTGGTGTTTGTGGAAACTACTCCGAGTGTTACAGTTACATCAAAGGTTCCAGCCCTATCCAGTAACAATATTCAACGTCCACGGGGTGTTTTTCCAAAATAAAAATTGATTAGCACATGCCCGAAAACCCCATTTCCCAAATTTTAAATTTCAAATCTACGTAGTCTAAAATGTTTTAATGGGTGGTCACCGTGAGAGACACCCTGTACAATTCCCATCAAATACTAATTTGGTTAAAGTTTCTATTCTTCTTTTATTAGTTACACTTCTTTCTATGCAGACGTGGATCTTCGAAAGGAGTCCACCAGGTTATTTTTTGTTTGAAGAAAACTAAGAACGCAATAAAAATTAAATGTTCGATCAAACTAATGTTTCTTTTCCGGCATGAACGTTGGCCTAAAAACAGTGATATATTAACTAAATAGGATCAGATTATTTTACATGTACCAATCGGACTGATATAAATTATTGATCCGCTATCCAGTTAAAAATATGTTCACAAAAATTAAAACGAGGTTATCGCCTTTCGTGGAGGTAGACAGACAGACGCATATTAGAAGCAGATAACCATAAGGACGTACACCGTATATGTAAAACATTATGATTATAATAATACCTATATTAATGCCAGATTAATGGGACATATATGTTAAAAAGACAGACATTAATTTTTATTGTTATTGCATAGCCGCAAGTGACTCCCTCGTAAGATTGTGTCATCGACAGGAGACCTGATGCTAGTTGGAGAGGAACCAGATGGTCACGCGGTCCAGGTGAAAGAACGTGGGCCGTGCTAGGCCCACACTTCGGCCGTAATGATCACGTGGGCACGCGCGATGTTACCCGGAGAAAATCCATGGCACCTTTGACCTAAAAGGTGTTTTGTGCTTGATACTGTAAATAAATGAGTAATATTTATTGCATGTATTTTGGTTTACAGTTCCACAGGATCAAAGAATTAAACAAATCCCTTAAAAGTTTGTTATATTTTGTTGCATGTTGAATTTTGAAGCAGCCGTAAATAAATCAACTTGTGTGGGTTTTTCGTAGTTCTCTTGCTGCCTTATATTATATACCAGTAGATACAAGGATTTAAATTTGTTTTCTTCTGTATTTTAGAATAGTTGTCAAAGCGTGTTAGATGATGCAAAATGTCGTGGGCTGATTTAGTCGTCCCTGTTGTGTTTAACAAAGCTAATCTATACTGTATTTTATTTACTATTGTAAATTTAAAAAGTATCGTGTGTGGGATATGGCTGCAAAAAACATACATATGCCATTTTAAACATTTATTAATTCATTAAATGACAATAAATTTAAACTTAAGTACTTTAAAATGTATTTGATTGGTTCATGTAACTTTGTTACATGAACCAAAAGAGAAATTCCAGTGTTTTATTATTGCTTTGTAGCAATATAGATAATTTTGCAGACAAATTGTCGATATTTTTGACGGTGCAAAATTATCAGTTTAGCATATTTTAAGCAAATACCATTTCAAATATTTATTTATTTATTAAACAGTATCAAAGTTAACAACAAAATGTAACTCGTGCAAAATTTTGAAAACTCGCGAAAGTTAAACTGAAAAATACACTACGTGCACTCGTTTTTCTTTTGTTTCTGTATGTTTCTCTAACTGGAAGTCGGGCATGCTTTTCAAACTTTATCAATTTCCATTGCTATTTACTAAATCTATGTTTAAAGTTTTTTTCAGCCACATTCAGGGTGAGGAATCTGTTATCAGTGACACGTTGATTAATTCCGCAATAATTTCTGATATATCTGATGATAAACCAGATCATTTTTCTATCTTAAAATATTAAAGGGTGTTTTAGGATTTTAAATATGATATTCACTGCTCCCTAGGTTGGAATAATTCAAAATTTTAATGTAATTTTGGATGCAAATATCTTTTCAATAATATAGAATGTCAAAATACGGCTTTCAGGACGTTTTTGGAAATTTCATTGGTCTCTTACCCTTTAAAAACAAAGGAAGTAATAGAGTTTTTTCTTATTTTCAATTAAGCTTACATGCCTCTAACTGTTAGTAGCAAGAATTCTCATTTCGTCATTTCTTATACAGGGTGCCTGAGAAAACATTTAATCAGCATGTGTCTCAAAAAGTCTGTACATTTAAATAAGCTGTGTGCAAAACCCTGTATAATTAAAATGAGCGATAATTTTAAGATTTTAAATCTGGGAAGGGAAACCTTATAGTCACAGCAAATTAGCAATTGAAATGGCAAATAGGAGAAATAATTTATAAAGTTTTAAACATTTGGGTGCAATCTCTTAATACTGTCATATACCTACAAGATTCTGAGCAGCGAAACGCGATTAAGTACTTTTGTTTCCAAGGCACCGCGACTCCGCGGCTAATCCTTTATATAGTTGTTTTATTACTACTTGCATTCGTTCGCTGTGGTGATTAACTTTGCACAGCTTGCATATATTTCCTTTTGAAAGATAATTTAATTTTTGACTTTGACATTTTTGACTTTGACGTTACTTTTTGAAAGATCGAATTGTCATTGAATTTTTCATGCATTTTCATTAGAGATGAAACGGATATCCGGAGACTATCCGGTATCCGGAATAAATTTAATATCCGGACAGATGCCAGATAGTAACTGAATATCCGGCCGGATACCGGATATTCGAAAACTGCGACACAATTCCCTAAAATCAACTTTCATACATAAATCTTTGTGTGCTAAATAATAATAAAATGGCTTATAGTTATGAGTGCTTTTATTTAAAGTAGAAAAAATTACAAAAAGTCACAAAGAAAATAAAAGAACCTTCTAAAAAACTAAAATGTTTTTAAAACATTTTTTTTTAAATTGTTCTTAGTTTTTACGACGCAAATCATGCAGCAAGCAGCGAGTAAACAACTGATACTGATACCCGAAACCGCCCGAATCGATCCGTTCGCTGCGCCTCGCCTGTGCGACTCGAACGCCTGTGTTGGACGGATATCCGGCCACGAGGCTCGCCGGATATCCCGTATCCGGACAAACAACTATCCGTTGCATCTCTAATTTTTATTGTTCTAATCAGTGATTTTATTTAAAATAATAATTTGCGTTTAGTTCACCTGAAGTGTTATTAATTAAACTTGTGCTTGCCACGTGCCTTGACCATTAGCCTTAACCTAACCTTATTTCTAAATTTAACTTTTTTAATAATAATAGTAATTACATAATTGATTATCTAATTTATTTATGATTCTGGAGACGTGGCAAAAGTAAATCTCCATTATTGATTAATGGGTCATAAATAAACAATACACATCCAAATACAGATCAAAAGGGAACTCTTTTGATCTGTATTTGGTACCTCTCAGGAGCCTCTCTTCTGTACCAAAGTTGCTCAACTTTGAACACTTTTGGCATACATTTCTGAATATCTTCTAAGACATCATGTAAAATCATTATCTAACTAGGGCACGTTATTGGGTTTTCTAAATATTCTCATTGTTGGAAAAAATATTTTTGGTAGTGGTCAAAGTTAAGCGTCGGTCGTGCAACTTTGACCAGTTAGAATTCAATGTTGTACGTGCGACGCTCAACTTTGAACATCTTTTTTACATACAAATATTCATTTTTTAATCTAAATTTTATTTAAAGAAACTACACGAATTGCTGTAAACACTTTATTATCAAAACAAACTATAAATCAAATATTTAGTTGATAGTTTTTAATTTCGTCTTCAACGAAAACTAACCCGCGCTTTGTTTGTGTAGGTACACTTAATACAGATACTATTTCGGATTTCTGTACCATATTACGATCTTCGACAAGAGGCCACACGAATTTGTGGTTTTTGCTTTTAAGAATGAAACATCAAATTCTTTTGAACTAAGCTTTTCTGTTACTTTGCCCACAAAACAATTATATGAATCCTTTCTGCTTGAAATTGGCAACTTCACGACAACAAATACACGAACAACATTTGATAGGTTGTTTAATTCTTCCTTCGACCTGTCTCCAATAAAATCTATGTTTTCATCGGAAGTGTCCATATATGGAATGTAACTGGAAATACTTAGGAAGCTTGCTGTCTGTATCAGCAATAGAGGCTCTATTTGACTCTGTTTGAAGATTCGCATTGGAAGTTGATTGTAAGACTAAAGGAACAGGTGTTTTAGGATTGGGATTAGTGTTAGAGGTTATCTGCATGTCAGAAGAAACCGATGTGATGGGACGTGGCCTTTAAAATTATCACCGGGATACAGCACGCTAAGAGGTATAACGTATGGTCCGAAAGGTTTGGGAAAAAATTACCTGGTTTGATTGAATGACAAAATGCATTTATAATGAAGTAGGTCATATGATTAAAATGTCACCATTTATGTCATTTAAATAAACAAAGCAAAAGATTTTGGTTTCGCTTCGCAAAATGTCTTATAAAATTGATCTTCGTCGAGGTGTTAAAAATCTGGTTGGGCGAATGTCGAAACGAGACATTGTCGATATTTATCGAGATCACAACATAAGCAAATCGACAATTTATCGCACAATTAAAGAATGTCAAGAAGATATACCATGTGTAAACTTGCCTAAATGCGGTCGGCCGCGGGTTTTGAACCAATTAAGAGAGGGAAGATTGATTGAAGCAGCTAAACACAAAATTGGGATCTCACAGCGAAAACTGGCCAGGAGGTTTAATGTTGGAAAGACTACGGTGTTTAGGACCCTATCAAGTAAGAATATTGTCTTCCGGAAAAGGAGGAAAGCTCCAAAATACACAGAGGCTCAGTTAGAGAGAATTCCGAGATGTTGCTGCGCTTTGAGGCGAGTGCATTTCGCCAACAAGTTCATCGTGATGGACGATGAAAAATATTTCAACTCTGAGATGAAGGGCAATGATGGTTTCTATACGGACGATTACGAGAATGTCCCCGATGATGTGAGATTAAAAAGCAAAAAAAAGTTTGAGGACAAAATTTTGTGGTGTGCAATTTCTGAGGCTGGCTTCACCTCGCAGCCCTACATTGGCGTTGTTCGAGGCGAAGCCTTAAATGCAGAGCTTTATATCCAGAGATGTATCTCTAAACTGCTTCAGTTTTTGAACAGACATCATGCGGATGATGATATAATGTTTTGGCCAGATCTTGCTTCATGCCATT
>CAXKVY010006312.1:0-13768 GCA_964058915.1 Tetropium fuscum | reverse complement strand
ATCGGCTGGGGAACTGAAAATGGCACCCCATATTGGCTGCTGGCTAACTCCTGGGGCACTGGTTTCGGAGAGGGTGGATTCTTTAAGATTCTTAGAGGTTCCAATCACTGTGATATAGAAAGTTCTGTATTTGCTGGGAACCCAAACACGTCAGAATAAGATATTTGAATGCAGAACTTGTATAAATATGTAATATTGTTATGAGGTTGTTATTGTTCAGAATGAACTAAAGTTACGTATAAGTATTACCAAAGGTATTTATTACCTTTGCAAAATGTCTAATTGTTATAGTCATGTGTCATGTAGTCATGTAGTCATATATATTTATAGCTTGAGATATAAAATAAAACTCATTCACTGCGAGATAGACTTTTAGCCATAACATTCCACATTCTCTGTTCTCTAGTATCGTGATTTACCATGTTAAAAACATTATTGAATTGCCTACAAAAATGCCTAGAACTGAATTTCCCGATCATGAACGTCGTAACTTCCAAGAGGAGTAAAACTCAATGAAGAAGTATCTACACTTTTTATCTTGAAAATATTTTTTAGCATATTAAGCAAGATGTGCCAGTTTTTCTGTGGCAACCCAGGTAGCAGAGTGTGGTCACTTGACATCTGTGGTCACCAAAAAGGGACGTTTTTCAAACGTCTTATTTACACTTATTATCGACCTGATCTAGGAAACGTCGATAATAAGTGTAAATAAGATGTCCTACGAACATTTCTTATCAAAATCCCTTCTCCACGAGCTCCAATTATTTTTTTTCGCCTTCCATACTACAAAAGCTTAACAGCACCTGTTTCATCAAACCTCTTTTTTAATTTGTGTGAACCATACTTTGGCTAACATATTGTTGCTAGGATATACGGCATCCTAGCGACAGTATGTTGCGTAAAACCCTCATTTAATACGCGAATACAATTTCTCCTTTCTTTTATTGTCAATTGTGACATTATACACCTGTTTATGGAAAAATTGTACAATATTTTTCAATCAAAACTATCGACATGAACTATCAGTTCATTAGTTACTACCGCAGGTTTTTTAAATGTTTTATAATAACGATTTACCGTGTAATTACATTGAAATTGTAATTATGATAATACTCATCCGACCAAGAAAAATAAAAAACCATTTCGAGATATTTGTCTAAGGTTTCCCTTCACAGATTTAGAATCTTAAAATTATCATTCATTTTAATTATACAGGCTTTTGTAAAGAGCTTATTTAAATTTAAAATTTGTTTTATCGAATTGATTCATAGGCTACTCTGATAAAAATTTAAACCTGATTTTGGTATTCCTAAATTCTCAGTATAAATGAAATTTTTATTTTTTGTAGGGGTTTAGTTTACACCCCGTATATTCCTTTTTGGAGCACGACAGAAACATGATATTCACGCCAACTATTACCAATGAAATTGTCAAAAACGTCCTGATAACCGTATTTTGATATTCCACATTATTCAGAAGATATATGCATCCAAAATTACATTAAAATTTTGAATTATTCCAGTCAGCAGTGTATTTCTTTATCTGATTTTTGTTTATTATATTTTTTATTAGGATTAATTAATATTCATTGCCGCCCTAGGCAACTGCCATCCTTAGCTACTGGATAAATTGGCCCTGGTCAGACTTGATTTATCGGATCGTGCTTGCGGAAGGCATCATTTTCAATATTATCTCATAATATTTTCAGCAGACATATGTGTTATAGCCAAAGATGTATTAATGTTGCAAAACAATTTATTCTGTCGACAGTAAAATGATAATAAGCATAAGTACAATAATACACATACACTAAAAACTAAATCAAGATTAATCATTGTATGTATACGTATACCCTAAAAGAGCTACTACCTCCATCTGTCTGCGGAGGTCTGTTACTGTATAAAAAGTTCTACAGGGATTCACGCTTGAGCATTTGAGACTTTACTAGCTATGTTTAGAGGTCACTACATGTCTTTTAAACAGTGCATATATTTTATATCAAAAGTTTAAAACCTACCATTTTTTTATATTACATAAAATACCCAAGTAGGTACAGTATAATTAGTATATTCTGACAATTCCTTAAAAACTGATTTTTTTTAATCTTATTTCTTTATTTTTTTCAAAATAAGATAATTATCTGTAGCAATATGATAAGTGCATTAAAAATTATCGAAAACTCAATGCATCAGAACGCGTTGTCATGATTTATGGTACTCGTTTCCAGTTAATGTTTGCAACTAAGTTTATAGTTAACAAGAGGTGATTGCATTTCAGTTTGGTGTAAAACGATCCTACAGCAACGGTGTAAAATGATACCGCTTTGAGGAGGGGACAACGAGAGAAATGCAAACTGTCTCTACTACTATGAAGCATACATTACATAAATCACATACATCATTACATATATCAATTATTATTGACGGATGGATTTTTTGAATTTGGATGGATTCGCACACGAATTGTGCGTAGTACTTGATGAAGACGACGATCAATTCATTTGTTAATATTGCTCCGATATTCCGTTACCATTAGCCAGGGTTCAGAGGAAGATTAGGTTTCAAAAACATATGCCACTCGCTTTCATCTTGATATTAAAATGTCAGAGTATCATTTTAAAGTTGTTCGTAGAAGGGATCATTTTATCCCCAACTTGCTAGTAAAACGATCCCTTTGCTCTTTATTTAGTTTCGTTTATTTGCAATAAGTATTTTTTTTCAACAAAGTGGTTTTTTGTTAGGAGAAATGACTCTTTTAGAGGCTTATGCTATTAAAATATTTTTCCCATGTTCAAGGTGTTTTTCCTTAGGGGATGATTTTACTCATCCCTTCCCTAATTTTATTATTATATAATTGTACTAACTGTTCAAATTATAAGAAAGGAGGACTAAATTAGAGCAGTTAATAGTACGGCTAGCCGAGGTAAATGTAGATGCTTGTATCAGTGTATTTTCTTGATTCAACGTAACAAACTCAAACTATGCATACCTACTCAACGTAGTATACTCAGTTTCCTGATTATCAGAACTGATATGGACGACATCGAAGGCTTATCCTGATGTGTTGTTTCCTCCTGTGTAGTACAATCTACTAAAACTATAATTTTCTCAATTATTTCATCATCTGTTGATCATCTAGTTGGAGGTAAGGTTAAATTGATGTTGTGCTTGAACCACGAGTGATCTTTATTACCTGCTATTTTTATTATCTGCTCTTTTTTTGCTCCGTTTGGCAGAAAAAAATATGTATGAGAAGAATAATGCTCAGAGGAAAAAACGGTTCAGGTGAAAAATAATGTTCAGGAGAAATATACTGTTCAGGAGAAAAAAACCGTTTAGCAGAAAAAAATTGCTCAGAAGAAAATTATGGTTCTAAATCTCAGAAGAAAATCGAACAATGTCATACCACTAATATTAGAAAAGGCCTATAATAAAAAAGTAGGAATAAAAGAAGATAAAAAAGGACAAACTGTGTTCCTAGTTTTACAATAGCTTATAGTTTTTATAGTCACCTTTACAATAGCTTAAAATTGAGTTTATCTTTAAATATTATTGTATTTAAAAGTAAGTAGGTAGTTTTACTTTATATTAGAGCTGGTAAGAAAGCCAAACTTTATTGAAGTGAATACTTCTTTAGCCGCATGAGAGTGATTTTTCAAGGTCGCGTCACGACACATTTTATAACATTTTCGTCTCGCAAGTGAGATAAAGCATATAGATATGAGGGAGACAGAGAACAAATATATCGAATGCAGCTTTGACTTGGGCAACGATCCCCCACAAGTGTTCTAAAGCGGAACGCATTTTGATATAATAAGAAACAGTGATAGCGAATGCAGCTTTGACTGTGGCCAATTCTTTTTTTAGTAAGTTATGTTCCTTTGACGTTAGTTAAGTTTTTATTTCTTGGTTAGTTAAGTTTTGTGCTTCACCTATTGGTGTTAAGAATAAACAGATGCGATAGATAAAACCTGTTCTATAATTTCTTTAAATATTGTTTTTTTTTCTGAAGAAAGTGTTTTTGAAATTTTCAAGAAAATCAATAATAATATTGGAATTTCTTTTACTTAATTTTTGTCAATGACCTTTTTTGACTAAACTAATCAAAACTAATTTTTTGGAAAAAAAAAATTGTAATTTAAAATTTAACATGATCAAATATAGATATTTTTTATAGCAGAAGTAAAATAAAATAATAAATAATAATATGGTATAATTAAATTAATAATATCCAACGTGGAACATATCTACATTATTTAGCAGAGCAATAATGTAGATATGTTCAATATGTGCAATAATGTAGATCTCTTAAACCTTCAAACAATGTTTTATCAAAATAATACTTTTTCGAGTTGTGATAGTCTTCTTCTTTTAACCATCGAAATGTGAGGCTATCACTTAATGTTTTACCTTAGAAATGTATTTCATGTAGTGGAAACAGGATCATTGTTGCAAACTTTTTATACATTCAGGCATTATTTAATATTCTATGAATGTAGGTATCAGTCAGTTCAACTAGTACTAAATTCCATGCCTAGGTCTTTGACTCTACTTGAACGATTAAATTACATTTACCCGTTTTGCACTTATATGACTGTTTATATATGACTGATCGACTTTCGCAGCGAATAGTATCTATAATTGCATTTGATCTGGAGAAACAAAAATCGCCAGTTTTCGTCGGAGAGCAAAAATTTGTTCTTTTCAAACAACTTTTTAAATGTCCGCACGTCCGTCCACCCGGATGTAGCGTTGTTTCAAGATATACCTATATACTGACGGACATTATGTGTTATAATTTCTAACCATTGAGGTGTTATAATTTCTAACATAATTAAATGATTGATACGAAACTTTTTTATTTTGGAGAATGATAATATGAGATATTTAAAACATATACTTATGCAGATATTTATACAGACCCCAAAATTTTTATTGGTTAAAAATATATATAGATACAGGGTAAGATAAAAGTGACCGTTATTTTCAGAAAATATAAAACACCCAGTAGGTTTATTCGCCTCTTAAGATAAGCTCGAAATGCCTTAGGCGTTTTAATCGGAATACAGATTAAATTTGGTTTTTTGATTCACCTCTTTATCTAACTTCGTTTGGAAAATACAGGCTTGCAGGTGAGAGAGATACTATTTAAAATATTTTATTGCCGCTATAATACATTTTACCAGTATCACCACAAAAGCGAAGTTACATAAAAGAAAGGTCGAACGTTTTGAACAGGGAACAATATTAGTAGCGTATGTTACCCCCTCGTGCCCTGATTAAAGAGTCTATTGTATCTATTGTCTATTGAGTCCAGTGATTTATGGAATACTATTTCACTCCTCCATAAGCGTTTCTGATAATGTATTAAGCATATTAGGCACCTTATTAAGAGACCTAACCCTTCATCCCAATTTATCTCAAATATTTTCTATGGAATTCAAATCGGGACTCTTTGCTGGCCAAGTCATTCGTTGGATGCCAACTTCATCAAGATATTCACCTACGATATGGACAGTGTGAAGTCGGGCATTGTCATCATCGGGCATCAGTATAAAATCTTTCCATATAAATGGTGCAATTACATAGTCTTGTAATTGTTTCTCAATATACATGTTGGCCGTGAGGAAATTCCATGGAAGCACCTAAAGTTCTGTGCGAGCTTCTAATAAAATATGAATTTTGTTAATAGGTATGCATTTTACCTTACTTTGCTTAAACATGAGTATTAAAAAAAACAAGATAAAGGAGTTACTAGAAAAACAAAATTGAATACGGATTCCGCTCTAAAGACGCAGAGAGCATATTGAACTTATCTTAACCGAATAAATCTGCAGGGCGTTCTTGAATAAGACGGACACTTTTATTTTCCCTGTAGCAATTATAAATATTTAGATATCTAAACATGACATTTTTTTTTTTTTTTTTTTGTCGAGGGTCGGTGGAAAAATCTTCAAAAAGACATTAAGCAGGGTCCGCTCTGCTTAATAGTGTGGGACTGCTGGATCCGCATCGGCCTCACTTACGAGTAACTGAGTCCGACGGGGAGCCAGCGACCTCACTAAAAAACCACCTCCCTTTCCTTCGCAGAACACCAGACCGGAACCGCTTTCGCATTACTTCAGCCTGGGTCTTGTTTCTTGCTCTTGCGAGCTCTACCGCTTTAGCTCGTAGCCTCTCTGTCCTTTCGCTTTTTCTTCAGTCTGTCAAGCAGCCATCATCTCTCTTTGTTCGTAGCAGCCCCTGCACGTAGGTAGCCACTATGTTCCATCCGTTCTCGTTATCAAGCATCAGCTCCACGATGTTCTCTGGAGTGATTTGACCGATTTCTGCTTCCACACGTCTCCTTTCGTCGATCCAGCGACTGCATACGAAAAACGTATGCTCTGCGTCGTCCCTTTCATGTCCGCAGTATTTACATTCCGGCGTCCTGACCTTGCCCATTTTCCACAAATAATGTCGGAAGTATCCATGCCCACTCAGGAACTGGGTCAAGTAGAAATCCACCTCCCCGGATTTCCTTTCCATCCAAGGTCCGAGTCTTCTGATAAGCAGGTGTGTCCACCTACCTCTTGGGTCGTTCATCCATCTTTCCTGCCATTTCGCCAGGGTTCGGACTCTCTCATCTTCTACTGCCCGTTCTCTGCCCATTTCCACGCTAGCGTCATAGATTCGCTTGCGCTCAATAGCGAGCAGGTCGATGGGTAGTACGCCCGCTATCACCAGAATTGCGGCTTCGGAGACTGTGCGATAAGAGCACGCGATCCGTAGTGATCTAAACATGACATTAAACATTATTACTTATATAGATATTAGGTAAACAGAACCGAACCAACGTCTTCAACTTCTTCTACATCGAACAATATTTGCAGATTCCAAACTACCTAAAACAATATTAAACCCCGCCCTATCATATTTAATATATATTTTGCACATAATAGTGTGCTATCTAGGAATGATGTCATTTGCAACAATAAGTAGGCAAATAACGCAAAGTATTTCCACACCTGTATCCTCACTTAATGAGGCTTGTCTGTTAGTGTGGAGACTACCAATTTGAAGGCTCCACTGTCGGGGCACGTTATTTCGGATACCGGGTCAAAGGAATGTTTCAACGGCGCATGTTAATATGTATACATATATATATATATATATATATATATATATATATATATATATATATATATATATATATATATATATATATATATATATATATATATACATATATATATATATATATATATATATATATATATATATATATATATATATATATATATATATATATATATAATTTAAATATATATAAAAAGCATTAGGCATACATTATGGATAACTGTATGCCTAATGCTTTTATATATAATTTGTTCAAATAGAACAAATATAAATAGTAGACTAGGTTTGTGTATTCTAAGAATTTGAGTTTGAGAATTTATTGTGCGCTACTGACGTTGGTATTTCTCAATTCCATCTGACCATACACAAAACTAAGTTCTCTCATTTAAATTTAAAGAATGCCGTTATTCAACCTAAAGTGAATTTACGATTTTCCTATGGAGATGGTAACTATGAAATAATACACAGAAGGGAATAGACGTAAATTTTTATTCCAAAGATATTCGCTGCAGTAAGAGTTTTAGTTACCGAAATGCGTGTTTTAAATATACATTATTTATAGCTTTGTACAATGTACATATGTAGGATTAGGGTCAACTAAAGAGAAAAGGAACCAATATATAGTGTCTATGAAATAAATTAAAATCACGTTCTGTCGCCTGCAACTTTTAGTAAAAGTGTTTTGGAATTAAATGAATAATACTGATAAAGAATTGATAAGCTTTTGATTATATATATATATATATATATATATATATATATATATATATATATATATATATATATATATATATATATATATATATATATATATATATATATATATATATATATATATATATATATATATAAATATATATAATAGACTTTTATACTTTTTAATTTTAAATCATCTTAAGTTAGGACAGTACACGTTATATTATACAAAAATTATTAGGTATCATATGTAGAAAAGTGTGAATTGTTGCTATTATAACTAAGTATATCTATAAATAATCACATTGTATAATAGATGAACTATAAATTGTGTTATAATGATGTTAGAAATCACTTAGCGTAGAGATTTCTCATTAAAGTATTGTGCAAGACAATTTAGTAGGTATCAAATAATATATTATCGGAAATGATTACGAATACAAAATTAGGCATACATTATGTGTCAAAATATATCATATATAGAAAAGAAAGTGATATTATATATTAAATAAGAATTAGGAATGGAAAATGTATGTATAGTAGACATAGTGAATGTGTAAAGATGCTAAACATAAATAAACTCGATAAATAAAGTGAGAAAGTGCATAGACATATAGTATAGAGAATGGTATGTGGCATAGACTATATAATAAAAAGAAATCAAGAGATCAGGAAAACAAAAAGGGTGGAATGGTTTCCACAGGCAAGAAAATAATAATTCAGAAAGAAATCGGATATCAGGGAGGAAATAAGAAAGTGAGCTTGCAGATAGAAATAAAGGGGACAAGAGGATCAAAAGAATTGTTGAGTTGCAGAGAAATCAGATAGACGTGGTATGCTGAATAACAATTAATAACAATTAGCCGGACAGGAGCAAGATTGTGAAAATAAAAGCGTAAAGAAGCGACGTTGGACAAATATAAGGTACCTTATCATATCATTCGAATATAAGTCATGACTATAAAATGAATAAAATTAAAACTTTTGAACAATTATATAAATTATCAATTGCCCACTTTCTTAAAAGAACACTTTTAAATAGAGCTCATAGATATAAGACTTTTAGTGAAACCAATTCGGACTTAAATCAAAATTTCCTAAAATTCTAATGTCATAAATGGCAATAATTTTATATTAGGTTAATATATTTCTTTGTGTTGTGTATTGTATGGTTTATCACAGCTTACTTCTAGAACCTACTCCTGAGATAATTAAATAGGTATACTGATTACTGAACATAGCCGGAGGATAAGAGGCAGAAAAAGGTACATAAAATTTTCATTAACATCAATTAAATAAAAATTAAATTTACCCAGTACAAAATAACATGTCACACCTATGTCATAACTATGTCACACCTCGTATGTTCTAAATTTTTCAAGTTCTTTGCACGATATGTTCTATATGACAGTAGCAATGTATGGTTACCATAAAAAATCCGGGCACCCCTGTTTCTGCCACGATTTTTTTAACTTTTCGAAGCGAAACTATTGTCACACCTCGTAAATTTTTCGAACCCCTTCGCACTATTGTATATTCAATACACTATTAGTATTAGTATATTATTACCAAAATATTCAAACACTTTTTAAAAGTGATTGCCAAAAACTTTTTAAATAATTATCCATATCCATATCCACACAATCGCGCGTCCAATTGAATGCACTTATTATTATATTATTACCAAGGCGGATGAGATTTTTTCAGAACGCCTATTATATGTCATATAAGGCTCCTGACGGTCTACGATGGTCGACGATTGACGAGAGCCCCGTCATGGGTGGCTGGGAGTCTCATCTGTCGGTTCACGAGATGCAGGAAGTGAAAATAGTGGGTCAGTAAGATGTTTCGCGATCGCAGCCAAGAAAGAATGTTAACTGACCTTGACTCACTGCCGCAGATTTTGTGGGCCCTCCTTACTATGCCATAGTTCCAATCGAATATTTCGAGTAATGATGACTATTCCGCGAGAATTACATGTGAGTATTAGTCGGTGTATAATTATCGGACAGATAATTTATTGGCAGAGGCAGAGCAGAGGCCCGACTTGAGCAGCCGGTAATTGCGAATTATTCGTGAAAAAAAAACAAGCTTAAATAATTATATAGTAAGCGACCTGTTTGTAAAAGTAGCCAAATTATATATTTAATGAGGACTGCGCGAAACTTTCTCGTATTACTGTCAATGAGAGTTTGGGAAACGGGGTTTCCAGTTAAAGATTTCCTGGAAATTTTTGTACTTCTTTGAGCTGGAAATTCGCAATTCCCGGTTATTTTATGCATATATCAAGAAACTATATTTGCGTAATGAAAAACTTCAGATTCAAAGTACCGGAAAAAATTTAAATAAAAAATATGTTACCACCTTTTTTAGCAGGATGAATCTGGAATTCTAGGGCAAAAACTAAATTACAAGAAAAGAGAACAAGAAAAAGATTACAAACGTCACACGCAAAGATTTATATCGTATTTAGATTCTAAAATATTTAATATATTGCCAAAAAGAATTAAATATATTAAGTCAGAGTATATTTATAAGGCGAGAGGGAACAATTTTAAAGGGGGAACTCTTTAAAACTGACTTACATTTAATTAATTTAATAACTGAATACATTTAATTCTCTTTAATTAAATAATTTTAGGCAATTTTAAACAATATATTAAATAGTTTATAGCAATATATTAAATAGTTTAACAGTTCGGACAGTAGCAAGGTAGTACATTCATCAGATAATCACTTTCAGGTAGGCTATAATTTGCTTAAGGAGATATGAAACTAATGTAATGTTACTCCTTCATAAATATTATAGAATTGTATAAGAACAAATGAAGAAATTGAAGGGTTACATAAAAAAACAGATGATTAGACTAATTTGCAATTATTTTTAATGCTATAAAAATATTATGTCGACCGATCAACATAGAGCAAACGGTTTTTTCAGCAGCAAGTACTTTTGTAAACATGATAAAAAGCTTAATCGCTAAGAGTCACAAATAAATATATGTTTTTCTCAAAAGCTATGTTATCAGAAAGTCACAATAAAATAAATCTCACAGTTTCTTGCGTGTGAAATAATTAATTAATTACATAATTAATTATATTTACCCATACTTAATTATGTGTAAATATAATTAATTATGCACAAAACATGCCCAATCTTTTTTGTTCTTTGCTAATTCTTTTCCCTTTTTCCATATTGTGTTCTTCCCTCTTAGGTTGTCCACCAGAACGCCATTGTAAGTTTGGTTTGGTCTCCCTCTGGTTCTGTTCTCCACTGCCTTTGTCTGTCCATATACTTTTCGCCTGTCTCTCCTCTTTCACTAGGCCTCCAAACCATTTGAGTTGCTATGGTTTTATGCCGCCCATTATTGGAATCATTTCTAACTCTTTCCTTATATATTTATTTCATATTTTATACCTTCTTGTTACTCCATTGAGAAAAATATTTCATTTATACTGCCTGTCAGTTGCCAACTCTCGCATTGTATTATATACTGTTAATTTTGTCTTCCTTGTTGTCACTTCTCTCCTTATGAACGTGTTATTTAATTAATAATAGAGTTTTGTTACATTTTCTATTCTGCTATTTATTCAAGGCGGAAATAAATTCTTTTCATCTTTTTCTACCTTTACTCGCAGGTACTTAAAACTCCCTGTCTGTTCTATTATTGGGTCTTCGAGAGCTTTGCTGTTGTCTGTATATAATTTTCTCCTATCACCTTTATTCTTGTTTAAGGTAAAATAGCTAAGTTTTCCTATTTGAGTGCAAATTCCACGTTTCCAAGTTACATATATATATCATCAAGTCGTCCGTAAATGCTCATTCTGTTATGAATACTGGCTCCAAATTACTATACCCCACTTGTAGTTTCTTAGATTTTTATTTTATTTCTTTTGTTACATCGTCCAATATCATGTTGAAGAGTATTGGACTTCCTGACTTGGACACTACTCTATATTAATTCTTCTTTGGCCTCAAATTCTTCCGATTCTATGGTTTGAGTTCTATCTATGTTTCTTCTGTATTTGGATTTGCAGTATTGGGTAGTGATAGTGTATAATTCTGATCCTCTTTTAACGCTTGTGTCTGTCCTTCACTTTCTTTCCAAACAAATTATTAATTATTATGTATATTCATATTCCTATGCTCTTGAATATCCGTCGGAACATTCATGTTCCTTTGTTCTTGAATTTCTGTCGGATTATTCATATTCCTGTTCTCTTGAAGTGCCGTAGGAATATTGACATTCGTCTGCAATTGAATTACCGTCTTAATATTCATATCTCTGTGCTCTTGAATTGCCGTCGCTAATTTCATATTCCTATGCTCTTAAATTGACTTCGTAATAGTCATATTACCGTGCTCTTGATTTGGCTTCGGAATATACATATTCCTCTGCTCTTGAATTGCCGTCGGAATATACATATTTCTTTGTTTTTGAATTGCCGTGGGAATATTCATATTCCTGTGCTCTTGAATTGTCATGGGAATATTCATATTCCTCTGCTCTTGAATTGCCGTCGGAATATTCATGTTCTTGTGCTCTTGAATTGCCGTCGGAATATTCATGTCCCTGTGCTCTTGAATTGAATTGCCGTTGGAGTATTCATATTGCTTTGTCTTATTGCCGTCGCGATAGTGGGCAATAAGGCCTTTCCTGGGCTTTTGAGACAAACCATCGGGATTGTTTAGGACCCTTGGTTTTGTTCAATGCAGACAGAACTAATAGTCCCTGAGCTTCGTTAATTGCCAATTTATTCCTGGGTGATTAAATAGCAGCTGTTTTTTGTTTATCTAGTTGTTGTTAAAAATAAATTTAAGGTATTGTTAGTTGGTTATAAATCTATATTGTGAAATTAGTGACTATTTAGCGAGTATACGTATGTTTCCGAGTGTGTTATTTACATATAAACGTCTCCTAGGTTACATAAATTTGAAGAGGTGTTTTTCCTCCATTATTCACTTGTTCTGTATTGTATTGGAGTGATTTTCCACCAGTTTATTATTCTTTAGTAACTTTTAATCTCATATCCGCTTTTCGCTCAGAGGTCAACGCTTGCATTTAAATTGTCCAGCAGACGACATTCTCTTGTACAAATAAATTAGATTGTTGACACCAAAACTAATACATAATTTATCAGTAATAAGGTTTTACAAACTAATAGTATATGCGAGTCAAGTGGCTGCATAATGTTAGTGACGGCAGGAAAGTCGATATCGACAATAACCAGTAGTATTTACCGAATGTTCACATTTAACCTAGTGCCTAGTCAAATCCATTAAACTAAGAAGGCCAAGGTTCGGACACACCCATTAGTGTGCTGAAGAATTTGAGAAAAAGAGCTCGACGCTGGTCAGGGACGGACGTAGAGTTCAAATTCTGATAATGAAAATATTGAATTTATGAATCAACATAATAAAATGATGTCATATAAAATTGAAAAAAAAACTATACTAGGTAAAAGAATTATATCAAATAGAATAATGAAAAATAATAAAATCTTTATTTTAACGAGTGACAAATTGACTGACTCTGCACACTAAACAGATACTTTTCGACTATGAAGGTATGACTATGAAGTGCGTTAGAAAAGTAACGGATAAATTCAATATTTTTCAAGACTCGGACACGTCGATTTATAATTTTAATTCCGTTTATTTTGATGTAATATGCAATAAGATGGCGCTCTAGATGTTACGGATGTGACGTCATCGATAATTTGTTTAACACAAAACATCATAATTCTTGAACAAACTATTAATTTAGGTATTGTCAACTGAAATAATTTCTTACCATAATCATAAATTTTAACTATAATTTTTATATAATTTATTATGGAAAGCCTAACACTTGTATTTGATTTGTCTGAAAATTTATTTATATCTGAGGAAGCACATTTTGTGTAGCTATACGTAAACAAATAAAGCTCTCATTACTGGTCTCAAGAAAATC
>CAXKVY010006311.1:0-13567 GCA_964058915.1 Tetropium fuscum | reverse complement strand
GTATAAATGAAATATTTTTCTCAATGGAGTAACAAGAAGGTATAAAATATGAAATAAATATATAAGGAAAGAGTTAGAAATGATTCCAATAATGGGCGGCATAAAACCATAGCAACTCAAATGGTTTGGAGGCCTAGTGAAAGAGGAGAGACAGGCGAAAAGTATATGGACAGACAAAGGCAGTGGAGAACAGAACCAGAGGGAGACCAAACCAAACTTACAATGGCGTTCTGGTGGACAACCTAAGAGGGAAGAACACAATATGGAAAAAGGGAAAAGAATTAGCAAAGAACAAAAAAGATTGGGCATGTTTTGTGCATAATTAATTATATTTACACATAATTAAGTATGGGTAAATATAATTAATTATGTAATTAATTAATTATTTCACACGCAAGAAACTGTGAGATTTATTTTATTGTGACTTTCTGATAACATAGCTTTTGAGAAAAACATATATTTATTTGTGACTCTTAGCGATTAAGCTTTTTATCATGTTTACAAAAGTACTTGCTGCTGAAAAAACCGTTTGCTCTATGTTGATCGGTCGACATAATATTTTTATAGCATTAAAAATAATTGCAAATTAGTCTAATCATCTGTTTTTTTATGTAACCCTTCAATTTCTTCATTTGTTCTTATACAATTCTATAATATTTATGAAGGAGTAACATTACATTAGTTTCATATCTCCTTAAGCAAATTATAGCCTACCTGAAAGTGATTATCTGATGAATGTACTACCTTGCTACTGTCCGAACTGTTAAACTATTTAATATATTGCTATAAACTATTTAATATATTGTTTAAAATTGCCTAAAATTATTTAATTAAAGAGAATTAAATGTATTCAGTTATTAAATTAATTAAATGTAAGTCAGTTTTAAAGAGTTCCCCCTTTAAAATTGTTCCCTCTCGCCTTATAAATATACTCTGACTTAATATATTTAATTCTTTTTGGCAATATATTAAATATTTTAGAATCTAAATACGATATAAATCTTTGCGTGTGACGTTTGTAATCTTTTTCTTGTTCTCTTTTCTTGTAATTTAGTTTTTGCCCTAGAATTCCAGATTCATCCTGCTAAAAAAGGTGGTAACATATTTTTTATTTAAATTTTTTCCGGTACTTTGAATCTGAAGTTTTTCATTACGCAAATATAGTTTCTTGATATATGCATAAAATAACCGGGAATTGCGAATTTCCAGCTCAAAGAAGTACAAAAATTTCCAGGAAATCTTTAACTGGAAACCCCGTTTCCCAAACTCTCATTGACAGTAATACGAGAAAGTTTCGCGCAGTCCTCATTAAATATATAATTTGGCTACTTTTACAAACAGGTCGCTTACTATATAATTATTTAAGCTTGTTTTTTTTTCACGAATAATTCGCAATTACCGGCTGCTCAAGTCGGGCCTCTGCTCTGCCTCTGCCAATAAATTATCTGTCCGATAATTATACACCGACTAATACTCACATGTAATTCTCGCGGAATAGTCATCATTACTCGAAATATTCGATTGGAACTATGGCATAGTAAGGAGGGCCCACAAAATCTGCGGCAGTGAGTCAAGGTCAGTTAACATTCTTTCTTGGCTGCGATCGCGAAACATCTTACTGACCCACTATTTTCACTTCCTGCATCTCGTGAACCGACAGATGAGACTCCCAGCCACCCATGACGGGGCTCTCGTCAATCGTCGACCATCGTAGACCGTCAGGAGCCTTATATGACATATAATAGGCGTTCTGAAAAAATCTCATCCGCCTTGGTAATAATATAATAATAAGTGCATTCAATTGGACGCGCGATTGTGTGGATATGGATATGGATAATTATTTAAAAAGTTTTTGGCAATCACTTTTAAAAAGTGTTTGAATATTTTGGTAATAATATACTAATACTAATAGTGTATTGAATATACAATAGTGCGAAGGGGTTCGAAAAATTTACGAGGTGTGACAATAGTTTCGCTTCGAAAAGTTAAAAAAATCGTGGCAGAAACAGGGGTGCCCGGATTTTTTATGGTAACCATACATTGCTACTGTCATATAGAACATATCGTGCAAAGAACTTGAAAAATTTAGAACATACGAGGTGTGACATAGTTATGACATAGGTGTGACATGTTATTTTGTACTGGGTAAATTTAATTTTTATTTAATTGATGTTAATGAAAATTTTATGTACCTTTTTCTGCCTCTTATCCTCCGGCTATGTTCAGTAATCAGTATACCTATTTAATTATCTCAGGAGTAGGTTCTAGAAGTAAGCTGTGATAAACCATACAATACACAACACAAAGAAATATATTAACCTAATATAAAATTATTGCCATTTATGACATTAGAATTTTAGGAAATTTTGATTTAAGTCCGAATTGGTTTCACTAAAAGTCTTATATCTATGAGCTCTATTTAAAAGTGTTCTTTTAAGAAAGTGGGCAATTGATAATTTATATAATTGTTCAAAAGTTTTAATTTTATTCATTTTATAGTCATGACTTATATTCGAATGATATGATAAGGTACCTTATATTTGTCCAACGTCGCTTCTTTACGCTTTTATTTTCACAATCTTGCTCCTGTCCGGCTAATTGTTATTAATTGTTATTCAGCATACCACGTCTATCTGATTTCTCTGCAACTCAACAATTCTTTTGATCCTCTTGTCCCCTTTATTTCTATCTGCAAGCTCACTTTCTTATTTCCTCCCTGATATCCGATTTCTTTCTGAATTATTATTTTCTTGCCTGTGGAAACCATTCCACCCTTTTTGTTTTCCTGATCTCTTGATTTCTTTTTATTATATAGTCTATGCCACATACCATTCTCTATACTATATGTCTATGCACTTTCTCACTTTATTTATCGAGTTTATTTATGTTTAGCATCTTTACACATTCACTATGTCTACTATACATACATTTTCCATTCCTAATTCTTATTTAATATATAATATCACTTTCTTTTCTATATATGATATATTTTGACACATAATGTATGCCTAATTTTGTATTCGTAATCATTTCCGATAATATATTATTTGATACCTACTAAATTGTCTTGCACAATACTTTAATGAGAAATCTCTACGCTAAGTGATTTCTAACATCATTATAACACAATTTATAGTTCATCTATTATACAATGTGATTATTTATAGATATACTTAGTTATAATAGCAACAATTCACACTTTTCTACATATGATACCTAATAATTTTTGTATAATATAACGTGTACTGTCCTAACTTAAGATGATTTAAAATTAAAAAGTATAAAAGTCTATTATATATATTTATATATATATATATATATATATATATATATATATATATATATATATATATATATATATATATATATATATATATATATATATATATATATATATATATATATATATATATATATATATATAATCAAAAGCTTATCAATTCTTTATCAGTATTATTCATTTAATTCCAAAACACTTTTACTAAAAGTTGCAGGCGACAGAACGTGATTTTAATTTATTTCATAGACACTATATATTGGTTCCTTTTCTCTTTAGTTGACCCTAATCCTACATATGTACATTGTACAAAGCTATAAATAATGTATATTTAAAACACGCATTTCGGTAACTAAAACTCTTACTGCAGCGAATATCTTTGGAATAAAAATTTACGTCTATTCCCTTCTGTGTATTATTTCATAGTTACCATCTCCATAGGAAAATCGTAAATTCACTTTAGGTTGAATAACGGCATTCTTTAAATTTAAATGAGAGAACTTAGTTTTGTGTATGGTCAGATGGAATTGAGAAATACCAACGTCAGTAGCGCACAATAAATTCTCAAACTCAAATTCTTAGAATACACAAACCTAGTCTACTATTTATATTTGTTCTATTTGAACAAATTATATATAAAAGCATTAGGCATACAGTTATCCATAATGTATGCCTAATGCTTTTTATATATATTTAAATTTATATATATATATATATATATATATATATATATATATATATATATATATATATATATATATATATATATATATATATATATATATATATATATATATATATATATATATATATATATATATATATATATATATATATATATATATATATATATATATATGTATACATATTAACATGCGCCGTTGAAACATTCCTTTGACCCGGTATCCGAAATAACGTGCCCCGACAGTGGAGCCTTCAAATTGGTAGTCTCCACACTAACAGACAAGCCTCATTAAGTGAGGATACAGGTGTGGAAATACTTTGCGTTATTTGCCTACTTATTGTTGCAAATGACATCATTCCTAGATAGCACACTATTATGTGCAAAATATATATTAAATATGATAGGGCGGGGTTTAATATTGTTTTAGGTAGTTTGGAATCTGCAAATATTGTTCGATGTAGAAGAAGTTGAAGACGTTGGTTCGGTTCTGTTTACCTAATATCTATATAAGTAATAATGTTTAATGTCATGTTTAGATCACTACGGATCGCGTGCTCTTATCGCACAGTCTCCGAAGCCGCAATTCTGGTGATAGCGGGCGTACTACCCATCGACCTGCTCGCTATTGAGCGCAAGCGAATCTATGACGCTAGCGTGGAAATGGGCAGAGAACGGGCAGTAGAAGATGAGAGAGTCCGAACCCTGGCGAAATGGCAGGAAAGATGGATGAACGACCCAAGAGGTAGGTGGACACACCTGCTTATCAGAAGACTCGGACCTTGGATGGAAAGGAAATCCGGGGAGGTGGATTTCTACTTGACCCAGTTCCTGAGTGGGCATGGATACTTCCGACATTATTTGTGGAAAATGGGCAAGGTCAGGACGCCGGAATGTAAATACTGCGGACATGAAAGGGACGACGCAGAGCATACGTTTTTCGTATGCAGTCGCTGGATCGACGAAAGGAGACGTGTGGAAGCAGAAATCGGTCAAATCACTCCAGAGAACATCGTGGAGCTGATGCTTGATAACGAGAACGGATGGAACATAGTGGCTACCTACGTGCAGGGGCTGCTACGAACAAAGAGAGATGATGGCTGCTTGACAGACTGAAGAAAAAGCGAAAGGACAGAGAGGCTACGAGCTAAAGCGGTAGAGCTCGCAAGAGCAAGAAACAAGACCCAGGCTGAAGTAATGCGAAAGCGGTTCCGGTCTGGTGTTCTGCGAAGGAAAGGGAGGTGGTTTTTTAGTGAGGTCGCTGGCTCCCCGTCGGACTCAGTTACTCGTAAGTGAGGCCGATGCGGATCCAGCAGTCCCACACTATTAAGCAGAGCGGACCCTGCTTAATGTCTTTTTGAAGATTTTTCCACCGACCCTCGACAAAAAAAAAAAAAAAAAAATGTCATGTTTAGATATCTAAATATTTATAATTGCTACAGGGAAAATAAAAGTGTCCGTCTTATTCAAGAACGCCCTGCAGATTTATTCGGTTAAGATAAGTTCAATATGCTCTCTGCGTCTTTAGAGCGGAATCCGTATTCAATTTTGTTTTTCTAGTAACTCCTTTATCTTGTTTTTTTTAATACTCATGTTTAAGCAAAGTAAGGTAAAATGCATACCTATTAACAAAATTCATATTTTATTAGAAGCTCGCACAGAACTTTAGGTGCTTCCATGGAATTTCCTCACGGCCAACATGTATATTGAGAAACAATTACAAGACTATGTAATTGCACCATTTATATGGAAAGATTTTATACTGATGCCCGATGATGACAATGCCCGACTTCACACTGTCCATATCGTAGGTGAATATCTTGATGAAGTTGGCATCCAACGAATGACTTGGCCAGCAAAGAGTCCCGATTTGAATTCCATAGAAAATATTTGAGATAAATTGGGATGAAGGGTTAGGTCTCTTAATAAGGTGCCTAATATGCTTAATACATTATCAGAAACGCTTATGGAGGAGTGAAATAGTATTCCATAAATCACTGGACTCAATAGACAATAGATACAATAGACTCTTTAATCAGGGCACGAGGGGGTAACATACGCTACTAATATTGTTCCCTGTTCAAAACGTTCGACCTTTCTTTTATGTAACTTCGCTTTTGTGGTGATACTGGTAAAATGTATTATAGCGGCAATAAAATATTTTAAATAGTATCTCTCTCACCTGCAAGCCTGTATTTTCCAAACGAAGTTAGATAAAGAGGTGAATCAAAAAACCAAATTTAATCTGTATTCCGATTAAAACGCCTAAGGCATTTCGAGCTTATCTTAAGAGGCGAATAAACCTACTGGGTGTTTTATATTTTCTGAAAATAACGGTCACTTTTATCTTACCCTGTATCTATATATATTTTTAACCAATAAAAATTTTGGGGTCTGTATAAATATCTGCATAAGTATATGTTTTAAATATCTCATATTATCATTCTCCAAAATAAAAAAGTTTCGTATCAATCATTTAATTATGTTAGAAATTATAACACCTCAATGGTTAGAAATTATAACACATAATGTCCGTCAGTATATAGGTATATCTTGAAACAACGCTACATCCGGGTGGACGGACGTGCGGACATTTAAAAAGTTGTTTGAAAAGAACAAATTTTTGCTCTCCGACGAAAACTGGCGATTTTTGTTTCTCCAGATCAAATGCAATTATAGATACTATTCGCTGCGAAAGTCGATCAGTCATATATAAACAGTCATATAAGTGCAAAACGGGTAAATGTAATTTAATCGTTCAAGTAGAGTCAAAGACCTAGGCATGGAATTTAGTACTAGTTGAACTGACTGATACCTACATTCATAGAATATTAAATAATGCCTGAATGTATAAAAAGTTTGCAACAATGATCCTGTTTCCACTACATGAAATACATTTCTAAGGTAAAACATTAAGTGATAGCCTCACATTTCGATGGTTAAAAGAAGAAGACTATCACAACTCGAAAAAGTATTATTTTGATAAAACATTGTTTGAAGGTTTAAGAGATCTACATTATTGCACATATTGAACATATCTACATTATTGCTCTGCTAAATAATGTAGATATGTTCCACGTTGGATATTATTAATTTAATTATACCATATTATTATTTATTATTTTATTTTACTTCTGCTATAAAAAATATCTATATTTGATCATGTTAAATTTTAAATTACAATTTTTTTTTTCCAAAAAATTAGTTTTGATTAGTTTAGTCAAAAAAGGTCATTGACAAAAATTAAGTAAAAGAAATTCCAATATTATTATTGATTTTCTTGAAAATTTCAAAAACACTTTCTTCAGAAAAAAAAACAATATTTAAAGAAATTATAGAACAGGTTTTATCTATCGCATCTGTTTATTCTTAACACCAATAGGTGAAGCACAAAACTTAACTAACCAAGAAATAAAAACTTAACTAACGTCAAAGGAACATAACTTACTAAAAAAAGAATTGGCCACAGTCAAAGCTGCATTCGCTATCACTGTTTCTTATTATATCAAAATGCGTTCCGCTTTAGAACACTTGTGGGGGATCGTTGCCCAAGTCAAAGCTGCATTCGATATATTTGTTCTCTGTCTCCCTCATATCTATATGCTTTATCTCACTTGCGAGACGAAAATGTTATAAAATGTGTCGTGACGCGACCTTGAAAAATCACTCTCATGCGGCTAAAGAAGTATTCACTTCAATAAAGTTTGGCTTTCTTACCAGCTCTAATATAAAGTAAAACTACCTACTTACTTTTAAATACAATAATATTTAAAGATAAACTCAATTTTAAGCTATTGTAAAGGTGACTATAAAAACTATAAGCTATTGTAAAACTAGGAACACAGTTTGTCCTTTTTTATCTTCTTTTATTCCTACTTTTTTATTATAGGCCTTTTCTAATATTAGTGGTATGACATTGTTCGATTTTCTTCTGAGATTTAGAACCATAATTTTCTTCTGAGCAATTTTTTTCTGCTAAACGGTTTTTTTCTCCTGAACAGTATATTTCTCCTGAACATTATTTTTCACCTGAACCGTTTTTTCCTCTGAGCATTATTCTTCTCATACATATTTTTTTCTGCCAAACGGAGCAAAAAAAGAGCAGATAATAAAAATAGCAGGTAATAAAGATCACTCGTGGTTCAAGCACAACATCAATTTAACCTTACCTCCAACTAGATGATCAACAGATGATGAAATAATTGAGAAAATTATAGTTTTAGTAGATTGTACTACACAGGAGGAAACAACACATCAGGATAAGCCTTCGATGTCGTCCATATCAGTTCTGATAATCAGGAAACTGAGTATACTACGTTGAGTAGGTATGCATAGTTTGAGTTTGTTACGTTGAATCAAGAAAATACACTGATACAAGCATCTACATTTACCTCGGCTAGCCGTACTATTAACTGCTCTAATTTAGTCCTCCTTTCTTATAATTTGAACAGTTAGTACAATTATATAATAATAAAATTAGGGAAGGGATGAGTAAAATCATCCCCTAAGGAAAAACACCTTGAACATGGGAAAAATATTTTAATAGCATAAGCCTCTAAAAGAGTCATTTCTCCTAACAAAAAACCACTTTGTTGAAAAAAAATACTTATTGCAAATAAACGAAACTAAACAAAGAGCAAAGGGATCGTTTTACTAGCAAGTTGGGGATAAAATGATCCCTTCTACGAACAACTTTAAAATGATACTCTGACATTTTAATATCAAGATGAAAGCGAGTGGCATATGTTTTTGAAACCTAATCTTCCTCTGAACCCTGGCTAATGGTAACGGAATATCGGAGCAATATTAACAAATGAATTGATCGTCGTCTTCATCAAGTACTACGCACAATTCGTGTGCGAATCCATCCAAATTCAAAAAATCCATCCGTCAATAATAATTGATATATGTAATGATGTATGTGATTTATGTAATGTATGCTTCATAGTAGTAGAGACAGTTTGCATTTCTCTCGTTGTCCCCTCCTCAAAGCGGTATCATTTTACACCGTTGCTGTAGGATCGTTTTACACCAAACTGAAATGCAATCACCTCTTGTTAACTATAAACTTAGTTGCAAACATTAACTGGAAACGAGTACCATAAATCATGACAACGCGTTCTGATGCATTGAGTTTTCGATAATTTTTAATGCACTTATCATATTGCTACAGATAATTATCTTATTTTGAAAAAAATAAAGAAATAAGATTAAAAAAAATCAGTTTTTAAGGAATTGTCAGAATATACTAATTATACTGTACCTACTTGGGTATTTTATGTAATATAAAAAAATGGTAGGTTTTAAACTTTTGATATAAAATATATGCACTGTTTAAAAGACATGTAGTGACCTCTAAACATAGCTAGTAAAGTCTCAAATGCTCAAGCGTGAATCCCTGTAGAACTTTTTATACAGTAACAGACCTCCGCAGACAGATGGAGGTAGTAGCTCTTTTAGGGTATACGTATACATACAATGATTAATCTTGATTTAGTTTTTAGTGTATGTGTATTATTGTACTTATGCTTATTATCATTTTACTGTCGACAGAATAAATTGTTTTGCAACATTAATACATCTTTGGCTATAACACATATGTCTGCTGAAAATATTATGAGATAATATTGAAAATGATGCCTTCCGCAAGCACGATCCGATAAATCAAGTCTGACCAGGGCCAATTTATCCAGTAGCTAAGGATGGCAGTTGCCTAGGGCGGCAATGAATATTAATTAATCCTAATAAAAAATATAATAAACAAAAATCAGATAAAGAAATACACTGCTGACTGGAATAATTCAAAATTTTAATGTAATTTTGGATGCATATATCTTCTGAATAATGTGGAATATCAAAATACGGTTATCAGGACGTTTTTGACAATTTCATTGGTAATAGTTGGCGTGAATATCATGTTTCTGTCGTGCTCCAAAAAGGAATATACGGGGTGTAAACTAAACCCCTACAAAAAATAAAAATTTCATTTATACTGAGAATTTAGGAATACCAAAATCAGGTTTAAATTTTTATCAGAGTAGCCTATGAATCAATTCGATAAAACAAATTTTAAATTTAAATAAGCTCTTTACAAAAGCCTGTATAATTAAAATGAATGATAATTTTAAGATTCTAAATCTGTGAAGGGAAACCTTAGACAAATATCTCGAAATGGTTTTTTATTTTTCTTGGTCGGATGAGTATTATCATAATTACAATTTCAATGTAATTACACGGTAAATCGTTATTATAAAACATTTAAAAAACCTGCGGTAGTAACTAATGAACTGATAGTTCATGTCGATAGTTTTGATTGAAAAATATTGTACAATTTTTCCATAAACAGGTGTATAATGTCACAATTGACAATAAAAGAAAGGAGAAATTGTATTCGCGTATTAAATGAGGGTTTTACGCAACATACTGTCGCTAGGATGCCGTATATCCTAGCAACAATATGTTAGCCAAAGTATGGTTCACACAAATTAAAAAAGAGGTTTGATGAAACAGGTGCTGTTAAGCTTTTGTAGTATGGAAGGCGAAAAAAAATAATTGGAGCTCGTGGAGAAGGGATTTTGATAAGAAATGTTCGTAGGACATCTTATTTACACTTATTATCGACGTTTCCTAGATCAGGTCGATAATAAGTGTAAATAAGACGTTTGAAAAACGTCCCTTTTTGGTGACCACAGATGTCAAGTGACCACACTCTGCTACCTGGGTTGCCACAGAAAAACTGGCACATCTTGCTTAATATGCTAAAAAATATTTTCAAGATAAAAAGTGTAGATACTTCTTCATTGAGTTTTACTCCTCTTGGAAGTTACGACGTTCATGATCGGGAAATTCAGTTCTAGGCATTTTTGTAGGCAATTCAATAATGTTTTTAACATGGTAAATCACGATACTAGAGAACAGAGAATGTGGAATGTTATGGCTAAAAGTCTATCTCGCAGTGAATGAGTTTTATTTTATATCTCAAGCTATAAATATATATGACTACATGACTACATGACACATGACTATAACAATTAGACATTTTGCAAAGGTAATAAATACCTTTGGTAATACTTATACGTAACTTTAGTTCATTCTGAACAATAACAACCTCATAACAATATTACATATTTATACAAGTTCTGCATTCAAATATCTTATTCTGACGTGTTTGGGTTCCCAGCAAATACAGAACTTTCTATATCACAGTGATTGGAACCTCTAAGAATCTTAAAGAATCCACCCTCTCCGAAACCAGTGCCCCAGGAGTTAGCCAGCAGCCAATATGGGGTGCCATTTTCAGTTCCCCAGCCGATGATCTTAACTGCATGGTATCCCACATACTCTCCTTCTATATGCTGGTAGACACCTGTAAAAAATGTTTATACAAATCATTTGCACCAGTGGCGATTTTTTTTTAAATTTTCAGCAATTTCGTCAAACAAAACAATAGAAATATATTATATAATCAATATATTAACAAGAAATAGATAAGAAATAGATAAGGATAGAAAAGATTTTCTGAGATAGTTCATGCTATAATTAGTGTAACTATACAGGATGTTTAAGAACATCATAAATGTAAATATTATATAAATCTGAAAGACGACATACGATCTTCAAACACGTACTCAAATCAATGCAATTTGTTCAGTGTTCAGCTTAATGTTGTGAGCGAATGTTTAAATTAGAATGTTAAAATGTGATAATATACCTCCTCCATAACTGAAGAAGTCCTGATAGACTCGCAATGCTGCGGACACAGGTCCATTGATGACAATCTCATGCTGCATCTGTTCCATGGTGTGTGTAACTTCGAAAGCAGCTATACCATGACGAATGTCATCTTTCCATTCTTTGCCGTACCCTGATACGCATCGTTTGTTGCAGGCTGGGGTTGCACCGTTTTTCTCTGCAGTGTAAGGTCTACACCCCTTAGGAAACCAAAAACATCTTAATTTACTAACATATTTGTATATCAAATAAAAAATTGTCTTTAAAATGTCCTGGCCCATTTTTTTCAAAAAATGTGGTATCCAATTAGATCTGGAACATGATTTTTGATAAAGTAATTTACCGGATAAGGAAGATAGCAACAATTCTTTAATAGTGATGCGTTACTCAGAACTGCAACTGATACATGCTAAGCTGTGGAACGGTTTCTTTAATCTTTTTTAAAGAGTTTTGTTTAGCTTAACTTTTTTGATTACAAAAAATCAAAATGGCGGATCCAAAATGGCGGACTTTCTATTCTATTTATATACCGATTTGTGTCAAACTTGAAACTTTGCGATATTTAAGGTCTCACAATATAATTTTTCACTCAAACTAAAAGAAATCAAAATGGCGAATCCAAAATGGCGGACTATCCTATTTATTAATGGTGCTTAAAGTCACTCAATACAATTTTTGAATCAAACTTAAAAAATCAAAATAGCGAATCCAATATAGCAGCCTATCGAACAATTTATGAGGCAGATTATAAATGTAGTTTCATTCTCTGTTTAATATAATTTTTTGTGTTTTTGTATTAAATTTAAAGTTAGATTGATTTGTTAAGTTACGTTATTAAGTTGAATTAATAAAATGAAATAATAAGAAAATATAATGAAGTTAATTTATTTTATTTAAATAAATAATTTTATACGATTCTGAATTCGATGACTAGAATCTGAATTTAGAGTTTAAAATATGAATTAAGAGTTTCAGACCTTAATTAAGAGTATAAAGTTTAAATTCAGAAATAAAATATGAATAAATATACTGAAATGTCAGAATGCAGAGATTAATATCTGAATTCAGAGATTAATGTCTAAATTCAGAGACTAAAGTCTGAATTCAGAGATTGAGCCTGAATTCAGAGTATAAACTTACATAGTTGCTGTCATAATCGCCACCAGAAGGTATGCCATTATTCTGCCAATAAACGAAAGGTGCATCTAGTGTCCCGCCATGACACCCGTTACATGAACCAGTACAACATGAAACGACTTCTTCAGGGGAAAACGTAAACTTCTTCTTGCCTGCCGAGAATATGCAGAGCCTGTCACTCATGAGTTCCACTGCAGCAAAAGCCTAAAAAACGAATTAACGAAATTTATCCAAAGTGTCAAATGCAACTTAATTTATATGAAGCTCGCCACGGTTTTGTACCCAAGCTATTTATTCTATCCACCCATTTTTATCCATGTTTTTTCGTTCATGTTTTCGACGAATTATGATACCGTAAGGCTTGTCAGCGATTTTTTTTTGATGCCATTGTAGTGTCTCAACATTTTCGGGTGTTAGATTAATTAAGTAAACTTGACGTTTATCTTGTGAAAAATGTATTCCTTTATAATCATGTAGTTTCAAAGCATTTGAAATTTCGATTTTCTAATTATTTGTAATCAGTCATTAAGTATAATATGAAATAATGTTAATATAAAAAATTTGAAATATTGAACGTGGGCGAAAACCAGAATGAAAAAGTATAGATAAAAAAGCGTGGATAGAACAGAATTGCTTCACTTCATAAAAATCGCAGCTTACCCAGCACGATCCGCAATTGCCTTGATTTCTGATGGATTTCAAGGACTCGCAAAACGGCCATACTTGGCGAGAGTCAAAGG
>CAXKVY010006310.1:0-13577 GCA_964058915.1 Tetropium fuscum | reverse complement strand
ATATATATATATATATATATATATATATATATATATATATATATATATATATATATATATATATATATATATATATATATATATATATATATATATATAACATTAGTTTTAATAATATATATATATATATATATATATATATAACATTAGTTTTCTTTTTTTGTGGTTTTTTAGATCCTACCACTCTAAAGTCACATGGGCCCTTATCCGAAATAATATCGATTAATAAATAATAATTAATAATATCGAAATTTTAACATTATTGTCATTAAAATTGAATAAGTTAAAATTAAAATCTCCTACTACTAGTACTTTGTCAAATTTATCGCAAGTCTCGAGTACATCGCTAAGTCGATTTAGGAAAGTAACAATACCTTCCCACCCTGAGCACCAGGTACCTCGGAGATCGTTGCCGTCATGACATTCGTGTTCAATGACCCCAAAAACCCACCGAGTAGCCAAACTGGACTCTTTTTCAGTATTTACCGAGTTGTAAATTTTTTTATTGTCTCTTCGATATGCACTTCTAAAATGCATATTTTTATATGAAAAATGCATTTTTTCAAAAGCATTTGATCAATTTAGTTCACAAAGTTTCTAGACGACCTCATGAATCGAACGCAGAATTACTGCTCAAAAAATCAGAAGTTCATTGCTTTATTTCCTCGGTTAATAATTGTGCGTATCATCAATCTGTATTCATAAATTTCCAACAGCGGCACCAGCACGTGCAACGTCTCGTCTGTGAGAAAGTAGAAAATATTGAATGACAGGGAAGCTTAGTAAGCAACAAATGCAAAACAATATTTAATAAAGATATAACATTAGCGTAAAGTATGTTGTAATTTCAAATAACTGCAAGCTATCGCGTCTAGCAGGCAACTTCTATGCTTCGCTGCTACTTCCGCTTGTTTCAAGGTACAACGCCTGGCGGACTTCATGGCGGTAATACGAGCCTAACCGAAACATTATTTATTCGTGTAGGTATATGCTATAATAGTATGGGTATTTAGCATTTATAATACCAGGCGTAACATCTACGTATATGATAAATTAATCAAATCGCCTTTAATCAATAAATTATATTAAACATGTTATGTAAGCTATAGCTGTGAATTGAGAATTATTTAGGACTTTTCAAGTACCTATTATATTAGCGGGCGCCAATATTCTTGGCTATGATGTGACCTCGATAAGAGGGGGCTGAGCGGTACCATCGCTCTTTACTCCTAATATCTATCTAGGCCGAGACCGCCTCGTAAGAGGTAGCCAAATGTGATCAATGTCACGTAATGTTGCGCAGCCTCCCCTGGGTCTGGCTGATGGGCCCCACCGGCAGATCCTTGCTTCTGGCGCTCTTGTCTTTCTTCGCCGGTGTGTATTACCCCTGGGGTGTCATGTCGAGTGTTTGGTAGGTCAGCAGGGGTCGTAGGACGGTCTTTATGAGGGTCGTCTTATTCTTCAAGCTCAGTCTCTTGTCGCTGGCTAACATCGGGTACACCAGGTAAACTTCGCCTTTTCCGCAGTGGCATCTATATGGTCATTCCACGTCAGGGCTTGATACAGGGTCACGCAAAGGTACTTGACGTTGTTCTCCCACTGGATGTTGACGTCGTTCATGGCGACGCGACGCGTCCTGTTGGTCTATGCTTGCGAACCCTCCGCAACAGCACTGCTTGGCTCCTCTCCGCTTTTATTTCCACCTTCCATCGGTTGCACCGGTCCTCGAGAAGTGAAGCGGCTTCCTGCAGGTAGCGGGTGGCCTGCCTCGCTTGCCAGGATCTGGCGAGGATGGCGGTGTCCGGATGGCTGGTGTTCGGTGTTCATCTGTCGGTTGACAGCTCTCCTTCCACTTTGGCTCGGATGGTCCGGCCTCGTAGGTAGGGTTGGATCAGCTTGATGAGCAATACCGAAAAACCGGCGTCCATTATCTTAATGACCAATCCGTCGTGTCATACTCTGTCGAAGGCTTTAGCGATGTCCAGGAAGATTCCTCTGTAACCTCTCTTCGGTTGAATAATAATTTTAGAAGATTTTGTTTAACAAATACACGACGTGGAATATAAACTGCAACTGCTACAAAACTACTTAATTAACAATGAGCTCATTTTGTGAAAAATCAATTAAAATATCATATTTCAACGAATTATTTGGATTTATTCAACCTGGATTTATTCAAAGTTTTAAATATGAGCCCCCTGGCTGATATTTTAATTCGCAGAATCCCGAACTTTTACGTTTTTCAAGATGATGTGGACTAGACTAATAGTATCGTCTGACAAAAGCCGTAAATCTTTTGAATGAAACTGGCAGAAATAGAACTTGTTTTATTTATGCACTCTATTCCCGAAGCTCAGTGCTGGGTGGTGAAAATAATTATATCCTACAAATGCTAGAAATGTCAAGCTAATACTTCATGACTCGCCAGACTGTGTTTACAACAAAACAACGTGTCTGCATGAGTTAAAGTGTGCAGTAAGTTCAAAATAATATTCATAATACATATGGGTACATAAGCACAGTTCTAATTAGACTTTCTACGGCTTTGAACTAACTGCGTTTCATACGCACAGATTCAAAAGTTTATAATGTAAATTCCATATAATTATGAAAGGTTAGGGCCGTGATACATTACCAAATTTGGTGGAAGATTTACTATTTTAAATTAGGGTTGGTAATAGGACCCAAAAAAAGCCATAAAAAAGCAGGGTGTATAGTTTCACAAGGAAAGACTATATATCTACATATTATATGCAATATATGTGTAAAATACACTGCTGAATAATTCAAAATTTTAATGTAATTTTGAATGCATATATCTTCTGAATAATATGGAATAGCAATAGCAACAGTATGTTGCGTAAAAGCCCCATTTAACAGGCGAATACAATTTCTCCTATCTTTTATTATCAATTGTGACATTATACACTTGTTTATATGAAAATTCTACAATATTTTTTAATAGAAATTATCGACATGAACAGTATAATAAACACAATATTTAGATAAATATTCTGCATTACCAAATATCAAACAAAACATTTTTGCTCTCCAGTGGAGACATGATTGTTACAATACTTATCCCACCCCCCAGAATTAGTTACTACCGCAGGTTTTTTAAGTGTTTTATATACGGATTTACCGTGTAATTAATTACAACGAAATTGTAATTATGATCATCCTCATCCGATCAAGAAAAATAAAAACGTTTCGAGATATTTGTCTAAGGTTTCCCTTCACAGATTTAAAATCTTAAAATTATCGTTCATCTTAATTATGCAGGGTTTTGCACACAGCTTATTTAAATGTACAGACTTTTTGTGACACATGCTTATTAAATGTTTTCCCAGGCACCTTGTATAAGAAATTACAATTCTACCTAGTTCTGAGACAGTTAGATGCATGCAAGCTTACTTGAAAACAAGAAAAAAATCTATTACTTACTTTTGAACAGTAAGTTTTTAAATAGTAAGAGATGCATTTTTTTTTAAATGTCCTAATTTCTATGAAACCCCCGTATATTCGAAAATAAGCGGGATATAATAAAAGGCCAAATTTATTTTTTCGAATTAGTTCATAGGGCACCCTGGTATAGAAATGTTCTCTCGACTTTGGTTTTCCTAAATTCTCGGTAATAATCAAATTTCAATTTCTGTAGGGGATTGTTTACACCCCGTATGTTCATTTCTTATATATATATATATATATATATATATATATATATATATATATATATATATATATATATATATATATATATATATATATATATATATATATATATATATATATATATATATATATATATATATATATATATATATATATATATATATATATATATATATATATATATATATATATATATATATATATATATATATATATATATATATATATATATATATATATATATATATATATATATATATATATATATATATATATATATATATATATATATATATATATATATATATATATATATATATATATATATATATATATATATATATATATATATATATATATATATATATATATATATATATATATATATATATATATATATATATATATATATATATATATATATATATATATATATATATATATATATATATATATATATATATATATATATATATATATATATATATATATATATATATATATATATATATATATATATATATATATATATATATATATATATATATATATATATATATATATATATGTATATGCATGAGCGCCGTGCAGCGAAGGGGAGCACTACGGATCGCGTGCTCTTATCGCACAGTCTCCGAAGCCGCAATTCTGGTGATAGCGGGCGTACTACCCATCGACCTGCTCGCTATTGAGCGCAAGCGAATCTATGACGCTAGCGTGGAAATGGGCAGAGAACGGGCAGTAGAAGATGAGAGAGTCCGAACCCTGGCGAAATGGCAGGAAAGATGGATGAACGACTCAAGAGGTAGGTGGACACACCTGCTTATCAGAAGACTCGGACCTTGGATGGATAGGAAATCTGAGGAGGTGGATTTCTACTTGACCCAGTTCCTGAGTGGGCATGGATACTTCCGACATTATTTGTGGAAAATGGGCAAGGTCAGGACGCCGGAATGTAAATACTGCGGACATGAAAGGGACGACGCAGAGCATACGTTTTTCGTATGCAGTCGCTGGATCGACCAAAGGAGACGTGTGGAAGCAGAAATCGGTCAAATCGCTCCAGAGAACATCGTGGAGCTGATGCTTGATAACGAGAACGGATGGAACATAGTGGCTACCTACGTGCAGGGGCTGCTACGAACAAAGAGAGATGATGGCTGCTTGACAGACTGAAGAAAAAGCGAAAGGACAGAGAGGCTACGAGCTAAAACGGTAGAGCTCGCAAGAGCAAGAAACAAGACCCAGGCTGAAGTAATGCGAAAGCGGTTCCGGTCCGGTGTTCTGCGAAGGAAAGGGAGGTGGTTTTTTAGTGAGGTCGCTGGCTCCCGTCGGACTCAGTTACTCGTAAGTGAGGCCGATGCGGATCCAGCAGTCCCACACTATTAAGCAGTGCGGACCCTGCTTAATGTCTTATTGAGGATTTTTCCACCGACCCTCGACAAAAAAAAAAAAAAAAATATATATATATATATATATATATATATATATATATATATATATATATATATATATATATATATATATATATAAATATATATATATATATATATATATATATATATATATATATATATATATATATATATATATATATATATATATACAGACATCCTGTATATACAGTTTTTATTTTAATAAAAACAAGGGTTCGGATTTTTCCCACGATTACAATAATTTATCTTAGTGTTAATCAAAAGTAAAAATAGCAAACGTCTTCAAACGTTGCATGGAATAAAAATATAAGAAAACTAATAAAAGAAAACAAAAACTTGATTACACTAGTAAATAATTGCTTTTCGTTTTATGTAAACAAGTGCAAAGTAAAAATTAATAACGCTTCTTATGTGAATTTGTAATTTACTGATAGAAACGTTTACTAAAAATTATAATTAGGTTCCAAAAAAAGTTACTTTATCAATATTTTTGGACTATTATCTGAAATACCGAAATTTAATAGAGAGAACTAAAAAAATATTAATTCCTCCTAAAAACCGACAGAAAAAGTAGGTAGCTACATAATTTAATATTATCATTCATGTAAACAGAAAAATAAAAAGTAATAAAATTAACTTTTACGAATTGATTTATATAATAAAGTCATACATATTACCAAACATCTACGTGTATGATGGCTATATGCCTCTACAGGTATAATAATAATAATAATAATAATAATAATAAACGTCTTTATTTAGTACTGGATAGGGCTGGAACCTTTGATGTAACTGTAACACTCGGAGTAGTTTCCACAAACACCAAAACACTTTCACTTCGCTCGACGCGCGTTTCGCCAACCAAGTTGGCATCATCCGGAGACGATTAAAACTAATCTTAAATTACAAAATCTACCATATTTATACTGTTTTCCGGTGACGTCACTAATGATATCACCGTGAAATTTACTTTATTTTATTTTACTTTACTTTATTTAAATTTGTCTTTATTTAGAGAAGAAAATATAAGGGCGAAGTTTAGCATAGCTACTCTTACACCTAACCCTATATATTTTCACAATAATACTAATTATAAAGTTAAAACATGGCAAGTAAGACATATACTATTCTACTAATTTAGTTAAATTAAATTATTTAAAGTAAAGTTTCTGGGCATATAAGTAATCTATACATATATATGAATAAAAATGTGTATACAAAATTTTCAATATAATAAAAGCGCAAGATTGACCTTCACAAAAAACAACCCAGCAGCGGAAGACCCGCCACTATACAGACGCTCGTCACTTCTCACTGCAGATTAAGCAGATATTTTTAACGTGAAATTTAAAATTGGATGCATTTAAAGATTTGAAATGCGATGGTAAACTATTGTATGTATTAACGGCGTTATAGGTAAAGCTAGGTAAAGCTACGAAATGTGGTTGTTTTATATTTAGGAGTATTTAATAAATCTTTAAATCTTACGTTAACTGAGTGCAGTGTCCTCCTAAAAATTAATTTAACTTTAAGGTAACTAGGACTACCTGATTTTAATATAGAATGTGTGAAGCGTAATAAATGTAATTTCCTGCGATTCTCCATAGAAAGCCATTTAGTTTCTCTTAATTTTTGGGAAACATGGTCATATTTTCGCAAGTTATATAAAAATCTACAGCATGCATTTTGTATTTTTTGAAGTCTACTTCTATCAGCAGAATATAAACATGGACCGTACACAAAATCGCAATAGTTCAAAACTGATAACACAAGAGAATCAACTAATATTTTTTTAAGCTTAAAATTTAAAATATGCCTATTACTATATAACAATTTTAATGTGTAATAAGATCTCTGAATGAGTTTATTTACATGTGATGAAAATTGTAACTGTGAGTCGAATAATACACCTAAGTTTTTTGCAGAAGATTGAATTGTCAAAATTTCGTTATTAATTTTTACCTCTAATTTATTTTTTACGTAATCTACTTTCCTTTTATTTCCAAAAATTAAAACGCAACATTTATTCGGATTTAACGTCAAGTTGTGACTGAGGGACATTTGTAACACACGTTCCAGGTTTTCATTAATTACATTTTGAGCAGTGACAGCATCATCAACTAAAAAACTTTCATAAATCTGGGTATCATCAGCATACGCGTGCTTTTTAACGTTAATTGAATTTAAAATATCAGTTGTATATAGAATAAAGAATAGAGGACCAAAAATAGATCCCTGAGGGACTCCAGTAGCTAAATAGCAAGGTTGGGAAAGTTTATCGTGTATTTTGACTGGCTGCGTACGACCAGTCAGATAAGACTCCACCAGATTTACACCAATTTCATTGAATCCGTAATATTTTAATTTGGCACATAATAAATGATGATTTATTGTGTCAAAAGCTTTTGAGTAGTCTAGTAGTACCATAGCTGTTACCTTTTGATTGTCACACGCAGTGATGATATCATCAGTAATATGTGCCAATGCCGATCCTGTACTATGACCTTGTCTGAAGCCAGATTGAAAAATAGATAAAACATTATTTTCATTTAAAAATGTGAGAATTTGTTCATACATTATTTTTTCTAAAATTTTGGATATTGAAGGCAAGATACTAACTGGTCTCAAATCAGAAATTGTAAGTGATAGGAAATTTAATTTTATATTAATTTTATGCGCGAACTTGAATGGCTACGATTACACAGGAATACTATAGATAAACAATCGAAATATAAAAATGTACTTATCTATTGTTTTATGTTGCTTATGTCATTCTCGTCTTCAATTCTATGTACTTTACCATTATATTTACAATATATATTGCCACTGTAACACCACACATTTGCACTGTTGAAACTTTTAACTGCACTGTCCAGTAGAGCCAATCTGTATTTAGTTAAGTCCTCCTTTATTGTGATCCCCGTTGATTTTAAGGTTTTCCTATTCTTTAAAGCTTCACCACGTATGTTGTCATTATAGAATCCTAGTATAGCTGGTGGCCGTGGCTTTCCAATGTTTATATTTTTTGCTTGAACACGATAACAGTTTTTAATGTCTTTATCATGTATGTTTTTTAAGTCCATTTTAACATTTATTAGATTTAATACAACCTCTCTAACATTTTCTTTTCCTGTTTCTTGCGTAATACCAAAAATCCTTATATTTAAATTTCTTGAAATTTGTTGATTTTTCTCTACTTCCTTTTCTAACTTACATTTATCCCTTTTCAGTTGCTCCATATGACCTTTTAATTGCTCTATTATACCATCTTGTATTTTGAATTTTTCTTCCATTTTTTTATATACAGAATTCACAATTTTATTAACAAATTGTTCACTGGAGAGTGTCTCTTTTATTTTCTCTTCCATAATTTTTGCGATATCTTCCAAATCATTTCTTGTAAGAACCATGATGCTTTTAACACTTTTCGCTATCGCTTATCTCTACTTTATAACTACTTAACAGTATTTCAGTAACTCTAGTATACGATAGGTTGAAGTAACTGTTACCACAAAAACGCACTTGTAACAATAGTTAAAATGGTACTTGTTTAACTGTAATTAAATCAAATTTGTGGAAGACAGTAGAACGCGTGTATTAATTACTCTCGCGCCATATTTGATATGGTATAGGTATTGAATTACAGGGAATTTTGTATGGACATATTATTATATTCAGTACAACTGAACTATCACGCATGTTCAACATAGTTGAATTTAAGTAAATTTTAATTTATCATGTACAGAAAACAAAAAAAAATAAAATGAGTGTCAAAAGTAGTTGTAATCGAAATCCCATGCTATCCAATTATAACACCCACCAGCACTTTGAGAGAACCTTTCCTTAACTTATTTTGATGTCAGTATAATAGATTACAAAAGTTTTATCAAATTATAAAAATTCAATCTCGCCGCTTTACCGAGGCCAAATCGACTATATCCGTTAAATATTTGTTAACAAGACAAAAAATCCTGTCATCGATCCCTTGTGTTTTTATGTATATGTTTAAGATAAGGGTTATTTTGTATCACACATCTTCGAATCGAGGCCTGGCGACAAACCATGTCCCTCAATTATTTATTAAACCGTAAGGTGATACCTTGCTGATCCAGTGGCGTGTCGAAAAGTTTCGTACACAAAGGAAACACAGAGAATATAATAATATACTGTAAAACAAGGACTTATTGTTTATGCCTTTATTGATTGAAATTGATAATAATAATAAGTTTTATCACAAAATGCACTGTATATTAAAGATAATGATAATACACTTTATCATAAAATTCCCTTTTCTAATATTAATGTGAATGAAATACCAATAAAGTTACAAACTCCTTCTGTCCCACTTTAACGTACACGGTAAACCAGATAAAATAAAAATTTACTAAAACCTGGCACGTCGTTGTCTATTTAAAATATAAAAAAAACGACCCTTCCGTCCTAAAATCGAGAAAACATGTATATCCGTAATTTTACTAGCCTTTAACTTTCAAACTGATAGTGACTAATGGGCAAAAACCTACTTCAGAAAAAAAACTAGGTTTTTTATTTATTAACCTACTTGTTTTACAGTTTTACATATCGTACGTTGTTTTAAAGATGAAGAGAAACAAATGATTTCATCGATTTACCCCTATTTAATCTTATAATATTGCCACGTGCTTTTTAACAATATAGGAAATATGATTTTCCACCATTGCCTAATCTAATAAAATATTGGGTACTTTATTTACATTAACTTAGACTTAGATAGGAATATTATCTAGCTATAAAGGGGATATAGAAATACAGAAAAAATGTTTTTTTATAATAGTTACTAGGAGTAGAAGGCGAACGTTACGTGTTCAGCTCAAACGTTTGCTGAGCCGAGGAGAGAGCCGAGTACATCGAATATATCGGAATAATTGATTTAGTCCACGGGTAAATATCGGCGGATACGTGGCAAAGAACTTTCGACGAAAATTGCACACCTCTATTTTAAAACCAAGAAGATGTTATTTTGACTCGTTACCATGGCAACCTGACAAATTTCCGGAATTTTTTTGACAGCTGAGAAGGTATATACTATTATAATAGTATATTACAATACGATGTCTTGAGATTTTATTTATCTCGAGACTACGTGTCTCGATAAATAACATATTCCCTCGACAGTAATGAAAATTCCAATCGAGTATTGTATACTATTTTATTTTCAGCCACGAATTTCTGAAGAACACTTAAAATGTGCTTCAATATAGTAATATCATTAAAATGAACAACAGGAATGCATTCTGGCTTAAATTTTTACCTAGTAGGTAGAATTTTAATAGTTGCTATGTTGTTGCTATGGCATAAAATAAAATCAAAAAACAATCATTTTATAATTTTCTGTCATTTTATAATTTTCTGAAGTTTCTGCACGGTTGCGAGTTTCGGACAGGAAAGTATATTAAAATGAGTGCCGAATCTTCCGATAGTGAAGAACGTGGTACACCACCGGAGCTGCAGGAGGCTGCCCACAAAGTGGATGAAAGTTTGCTGTCGATGAAAAGCAAGGCGCGGTACGAAAAAGGATGCCAAGTTTATCTACCTGGTGCCATCGTAAAAGTACCACACATTTTGGATTAGGAGCTACTTTGTTGGCGTACTTCGGCGAGATCTCCAAAGAAAAAACCATCCACTCTCTGGGCTACCAGATAAAATAAAAATTTACTAAAACCTGGCACGTCGTTGTCTATTTAAAATATAAAAAAAACGACCCTTCCGTCCTAAAATCGAGAAAACATGTATATCCGTAATTTTACTGGCCTTTAACTTTCAAACTGATAGTGACCAATGAGCAAAAACCCACTTCAGAAAAAAAACTAGGTTTTTTATTTATGTAAAACAAGTAGGTTATGTTTTACAGTTTTACAGATCGTATGTTGTTTTAAAGATGAAGACAAACAAATGATTTCATCGATTTACCCCTATTTAATCTTATAATATTGCCACGTGCTTTTTAACAATATAGGAAATATGATTTTCCACCATTGCCTAATCTAATAAAATATTGAGTATTTTATTTACATTAACATAGACTTAGATAGGAATATTATCTAGCTATAAAAGGGATATAGAAATACAGAAAAAATGTTTTTTTATAATAGTTACTAGGAGTAGAAGGCGAACGTTACGTGTTCAGCTCAAACGTTTGCTGAGCCGAGGAGAGAGCCGAGTATATCGAATATATCGGAATAATTGATTTAGTCCACGGGTAAATATCGGCGGATACGTGGCAATACGTGGCAGAGAACTTTAGACGAAAATTGCACACCTCTATTTTAAAACCAAGAAGATGTTATTTTGACTCATTTCATGGCAACCTGACAAATTTCCGGAATTTTTTTGACAGCTGAGAAGGTATATACTATTATAATAGTATATTACAATACGAGATGTCTCGAGATTTTATTTATCTCGAGGCTACGTGTCTCGATAAATAACATATTCCCTCGACAGTAATGAAAATTCCAATCGAGTATTGTATACTATTTTATTTTCAGCCACGAATTTCTGAATAACACTTAAAATGTGCTTCAATATAATAAAATTATTAAAATGAACAACAGGAATGCATTCTGGCTTAAATTTTTACTTAGTAGGTAGCATTTTAATGGTTGCTATGTTGTTGCTATGGCATAAAATAAAATCAAAAAACAATAATTTTATAATTTTCTGTCATTTTATAATTTTCTGAAGTTTCTGCACGGTTTCGAGTTTCGGACAGGAAAATATATTAAAATGAGTGCCGAATCTTCCGATAGTGAAGAATATGGTACACCACCGGAGCTGCAGGAGGCTGCCCACAAAGTGGATGGAAGTTTGCTGTCGATGAAAAGCAAGGCGCGGTACGAAAAAGGATGCCAAGTTTATCTACCTGGTGCCATCGTAAAAATACCACACATTTTGGATTAGAAGCTACTTTGTTGGCGTACTTCGGCGAGATCTCCAAAGAAAAAACCATCCACTCTCTGGGCTACCTACAGCATGCTAAGGACCATGATAGAACTTAAAGACAAAAGGGACATTCCGAAATATGCAAAGCTGACGATGTGGCTTTTTTGAGGATTTTTTGGCTAATGTGGATGTGGATTTTTTGGCTAAAGCGCCTGAGGAAATTTTCCCTATCAAAGTGAGCAGAATTCCGTTTTATTTTTTAAAATAATATATAACATGTTTGTGATTGGCAGAAATATCAGAGGTAAATGATTTTTTTTGGTTGCACTTATTACTGCAGTTTCTGGTGTATGTAGAAGTTACGAATTCCTGAAAATGAAGGTCACTTACATTAATATTCTGGAAGAAAAAATTATAATAGAAATTCCGGATACGAAAACTTATAGAAGTAGATCTTTTATGATTACCTAGCCGCATTGGGTCAAGATGATTAAAAAATATATTGATTTGCGTAAATCTGTTCAAAACCAAAGATTTTTTGTGCAGCGGAGATATGGCAAATGACAAGTTATGCAATTAAGTTTTAGGGTATTATTCAATAGCAGCTCTTCCGAAAAAAGTGGCTTCCTTTTGGAAGCTACCCAAAATAGAGACATTTACTGGGCATACCTTTAGACATACTGCCGCTACATTAGTTTTCAATAAATACATACCTACCTAGATTTTCACTTTTATAATAATATCCATTAGTTTTACATTACATAAATTAAATTCACCGATTAATACTTGTATGCGGCAGAGAAATCGAGCAGGGAAATCGGGACGGGAAATCGAGCAGGGAAGTCGGAAGGGGAAGTAGAAGACAGTAAGGCGACACCTCCAAAATTTAAAAAAGTCAGTAATTTCATTATTACTTATTTTTTTTTTTTTTTGTATACAAACACCAATGGCATTTACTATAATTACAATCTGATCTGAACTTAGATCAATGAGTAATATTTTTCTAACCTAATTTACTACTGCTACAAAACTAATATCTAAGGACTTACTCACTAGTGTTCCTTATATTTTTCTAATACTTAATTACACTAATATTAATGTGTACACAGGCACTGTTCTCTGCTTTTGCACTAACACAAAATTATACTAGCTCGAAGGGTTTGATCCTCCTGAGCCTTCGAATCTGGTTTGTATTGTCGAGGAGCTGGATGACTTCGACATTGACGTGACGATGAAGTCGCTGTTCGTGACTTTTGGCGAATTCGCTGATGGTCTGGATAACGGTGTCCATTCCCATGTCCCTATGGAGGTCACTATTTCTGCAATACCAGGGGGCATTAACAATGCTCCTTAACACTTTGTTTTGGAATCGCTGGATTATATCTAGATTGCTCTTACTGGCACAACCCCACAGCTGGATGCCATATGTCCATACGGGCTTGAGAATTTGTTTGTACAAAAGTACTTTGTTATATATTGACAGTGTGGAATTTCGTCCAAGCAGCCAATACATTCTTTTAAATCTGATATCTAATTCTTCCTTTTTCT
>CAXKVY010006309.1:0-21506 GCA_964058915.1 Tetropium fuscum | reverse complement strand
AACTATATAAAGGATTAGCCGCGGAGTCGCGGTGCCTTGGAAACAAAAGTACTTAATCGCGTTTCGCTGCTCAGAATCTTGTAGGTATATGACAGTATTAAGAGATTGCACCCAAATGTTTAAAACTTTATAAATTATTTCTCCTATTTGCCATTTCAATTGCTAATTTGCTGTGACTATAAGGTTTCCCTTCCCAGATTTAAAATCTTAAAATTATCGCTCATTTTAATTATACAGGGTTTTGCACACAGCTTATTTAAATGTACAGACTTTTTGAGACACATGCTGATTAAATGTTTTCTCAGGCACCCTGTATAAGAAATGACGAAATGAGAATTCTTGCTACTAACAGTTAGAGGCATGTAAGCTTAATTGAAAATAAGAAAAAACTCTATTACTTCCTTTGTTTTTAAAGGGTAAGAGACCAATGAAATTTCCAAAAACGTCCTGAAAGCCGTATTTTGACATTCTATATTATTGAAAAGATATTTGCATCCAAAATTACATTAAAATTTTGAATTATTCCAACCTAGGGAGCAGTGAATATCATATTTAAAATCCTAAAACACCCTTTAATATTTTAAGATAGAAAAATGATCTGGTTTATCATCAGATATATCAGAAATTATTGCGGAATTAATCAACGTGTCACTGATAACAGATTCCTCACCCTGAATGTGGCTGAAAAAAACTTTAAACATAGATTTAGTAAATAGCAATGGAAATTGATAAAGTTTGAAAAGCATGCCCGACTTCCAGTTAGAGAAACATACAGAAACAAAAGAAAAACGAGTGCACGTAGTGTATTTTTCAGTTTAACTTTCGCGAGTTTTCAAAATTTTGCACGAGTTACATTTTGTTGTTAACTTTGATACTGTTTAATAAATAAATAAATATTTGAAATGGTATTTGCTTAAAATATGCTAAACTGATAATTTTGCACCGTCAAAAATATCGACAATTTGTCTGCAAAATTATCTATATTGCTACAAAGCAATAATAAAACACTGGAATTTCTCTTTTGGTTCATGTAACAAAGTTACATGAACCAATCAAATACATTTTAAAGTACTTAAGTTTAAATTTATTGTCATTTAATGAATTAATAAATGTTTAAAATGGCATATGTATGTTTTTTGCAGCCATATCCCACACACGATACTTTTTAAATTTACAATAGTAAATAAAATACAGTATAGATTAGCTTTGTTAAACACAACAGGGACGACTAAATCAGCCCACGACATTTTGCATCATCTAACACGCTTTGACAACTATTCTAAAATACAGAAGAAAACAAATTTAAATCCTTGTATCTACTGGTATATAATATAAGGCAGCAAGAGAACTACGAAAAACCCACACAAGTTGATTTATTTACGGCTGCTTCAAAATTCAACATGCAACAAAATATAACAAACTTTTAAGGGATTTGTTTAATTCTTTGATCCTGTGGAACTGTAAACCAAAATACATGCAATAAATATTACTCATTTATTTACAGTATCAAGCACAAAACACCTTTTAGGTCAAAGGTGCCATGGATTTTCTCCGGGTAACATCGCGCGTGCCCACGTGATCATTACGGCCGAAGTGTGGGCCTAGCACGGCCCACGTTCTTTCACCTGGACCGCGTGACCATCTGGTTCCTCTCCAACTAGCATCAGGTCTCCTGTCGATGACACAATCTTACGAGGGAGTCACTTGCGGCTATGCAATAACAATAAAAATTAATGTCTGTCTTTTTAACATATATGTCCCATTAATCTGGCATTAATATAGGTATTATTATAATCATAATGTTTTACATATACGGTGTACGTCCTTATGGTTATCTGCTTCTAATATGCGTCTGTCTGTCTACCTCCACGAAAGGCGATAACCTCGTTTTAATTTTTGTGAACATATTTTTAACTGGATAGCGGATCAATAATTTATATCAGTCCGATTGGTACATGTAAAATAATCTGATCCTATTTAGTTAATATATCACTGTTTTTAGGCCAACGTTCATGCCGGAAAAGAAACATTAGTTTGATCGAACATTTAATTTTTATTGCGTTCTTAGTTTTCTTCAAACAAAAAATAACCTGGTGGACTCCTTTCGAAGATCCACGTCTGCATAGAAAGAAGTGTAACTAATAAAAGAAGAATAGAAACTTTAACCAAATTAGTATTTGATGGGAATTGTACAGGGTGTCTCTCACGGTGACCACCCATTAAAACATTTTAGACTACGTAGATTTGAAATTTAAAATTTGGGAAATGGGGTTTTCGGGCATGTGCTAATCAATTTTTATTTTGGAAAAACACCCCGTGGACGTTGAATATTGTTACTGGATAGGGCTGGAACCTTTGATGTAACTGTAACACTCGGAGTAGTTTCCACAAACACCAAAACACTTTAACTTCGCTGGACGCGCGTTTCGCCAACCAAGTTGGCATCATCCGGAGACGATTAAAACTAATCTTAAACTACAAAATCTACCATATTTATACTATTTTTCCGGTGACATCACTAATGATATCACCGTGAAATTTACGAGTGACTAATCACGCTTCAATGATCGGTTGCTAAGCAACGCGTAAAGCGGGCTACGGTATGATATCACCGTGAAATCTACGCGTGACTAATCACGCTTCAATCATCGGTTGCTAAGCAACGCGTAAAGCGGGCTATACGGGATAGGTCCCTTGTCGCTATTCATACTACTATTACATTTTACAATTTCTATGCTCTCAAATGCATCCAACTGTCTATTATTGGTCACATTTCTAACTAATTTTAAATTACTAATATATATTCTATGATTGTTGTCAAAAGCATGTTGTGCAACACTAGACTTATCTGTTCTTCCATATTTTAGATGAGCCATATGTTCTTTAAATCTGGTAAAGAGTAAACGAGTAAACCGAGGTTCGAGTAAGGTTTACTCGTGGTTTGAGTAAGGTTTTCAAAAACGTGGGTATAACAGCGATTCATTCGTCGAGCAACAAATTACAACAACTTTTAGACAATCCAAAGGATAAAATTGTTCCAAATGAAAGGTCTGGGATTTACGAAATTAGTTGTAATGATTGTGATCGAAAATATATTGGACAAACGAGACGGTCAATTAACACCAGATTTAAAGAACATATGGTTCATCTAAAATATGGAAGAACAGATAAGTCTAGTGTTGCACAACATGCTTTTGACAACAATCATAGAATAGATATTAGTAATTTAAGATTAGTTAGAAATGTGACCAATAATAGACAGTTGGATGCATTTGAGAGCATAGAAATTGTAAAATGTAATAGTAGTATGAATAGCGACAAGGGACCTATCCCGTATAGGCCGCTTTACGCGTTGCTTAGCAACCGATGATTGAAGCGTGATTAGTCACGCGTAAATTTCACGGTGATATCATACCGTAGCCCGCTTTACGCGTTGCTTAGCAACCGATCATTGAAGCGAGATTAGTTACGCGTAAATTTCACGGTGATATCATTAGTGACGTCACCGGAAAAATAGTATAAATATGGTAGATTTTGTAGTTTAAGATTAGTTTTAATCGTCTCCGGATGATGCCAACTTGGTTGGCGAAACGCGCGTCGAGCGAAGTGAAAGTGTTTTGGTGTTTGTGGAAACTACTCCGAGTGTTGTTGAATATTGTAACTAGACTAAATATATCTAACAATTTTTTCGTAATATCAAGACTTAGCTGTTCAGTAGATGAGTGCCCAGTGACATACTTCACATAACACTAATCACTTGGTTCGTATGATAGACATATTATGCTTAGAATTCTCAGCACTTCACTATCACTACACCAATTTCAACGGTTTTAGTCTCTTTAGTCGTCGAATAAGTTCGTTGTTGTCGGGTAGTGATCTTCGACGGTTTCGTGATTTTCGAGCCGCTTGTGATGTTTGCCTGCAAATCTCTTGATCTCATCTTCAACCATAGACATATTCAGGTCGCGATGGATGTCTTAATTGTAAATGTACCACGGAGCTTTGACGAAGCTTCGAAGTACTTTATTCTGAAACGTTTGGATTACCTGAATGCTGGATTTCTTATATGGACTTATGGCTGGATGCCATAAGTCCATATGGGCTTCAGAATTTGTTCAGGTTGTTGGTCGGTTAGTCGGTGCTTTAGTCAACCAATAACTCTTTTCAAAATGTTCATTCTTGATGGCTTTAATTTCATTTTTTAGCTGTTCGCATAGATTATTTAGCACTCGTTTTCACCTAGTGAACATTTTTTATTTCCCTTTTTTGTTTTAACCAAGTCAAGAATGTCTTTGATGTAGTTTAAACCTGGTGTTTTTGGCTTCAGTGTGGGGGTTTTGTTGAACGCAGATCGCTGCAAGTCAACCATAAGCTTTTCAACTTCATGGTATAACTATTTTTGTTTTTCAAGGATACGCTTAGCTCAATTCTCTGCTCAAGCTCTGCTCGAAATTCGTCCCATACAGTTTTCCGTTATATAGTGCATTATGCGGGGTGCTGTTTGGTTATTACATATTCACTCAATGAGAGAAGAATAGGGAACATTCACATATTTTTTTACTGCATACAAATGTTCTACAATACTGAAAAACAAGATATGCAAAATATGACGCCTTAATTCCCAAAAATAAATTTGTTCTAAATCGTTAAAGTTTCACGCGCGAACGAACCGTTTCAAACAGATTCAAAGTCGTGACGCCACATCCTACAATTTAAAAGCGACGAGGAGACCGATTCGGTCGGCTACGGGAGATCCCAGCACTCGACCGCTTGATTTCATAGTTCATTCATTCGCTTTCCAGCGCAACGCCTACCGAATAATACAGGTTGTGCCGTCACAGCTCGTTTCGGGCCCTTTCAATTTTATCGCTTTTTAGATCATTCGTACTTATCGCGCGGAATTAGAAATCTTGTTTTTTTTGTGAAGTACACGTTTTATTACAACGTCACGCTGTTTTTTAGTATATTTTTATTTTTAAAACTTTAGGCATGTTTTTTATTGCTGAATGGCCAGATGCTAGGTCAAAGCATTTTTCAATATTGACATAAGCGGATATGATGTTGCGTAAGACAAAAAAGTCAACTAATTTGCATTATCACTTGGCGCTTGGATTTATGCGATTTTGCATTTGTCATCTTCGTAGGGTTTCATGTTTTCTTTGAATAGCAGCGCAGTTCCGCCCTTTCCGGGAAAGTCTGGTCGAGCAGTGTGATAAACCTCTGTAAACTCTTGTTTTGCAAAAATATATGTTGGTCATGTGGGTATCACAGATTAGGCATACATCAATTTTATCGTTCCATAAGAACGCTTCTAGTTCATGGGCTCGTTTTATTAACCTATTGACATTACAGGCTACTATTCTAAGTGTGTTAGCAACCATTATTATTTTTGTTAACAGAAGCTTTTTTGTAACTGTTTTCTACTCTGATTATTCTTTCGAGAATCATTTTATTGGTCTTTTCCTGTTGATCGAGTTTGGTCATAATTTGTTGCAACATTTTACTTATCCCGTCTGACTCTACTTTTGTTGTTTTTGTTTCTTTGCCCTTCGCTGGCGCGAGTTTTTTAGTGGTTTTGTTAGAGTTACCTTTCTGCTGATAAAATATGTTTTTTTAACAAAAAAATAGAGAAATTGTAAGTAGAAACTGTGTATTCTATAGTAGGAAAGATAGAGCGACAATGTTCATAGAATGGATAGGTAGACCGATAAGTTTCCCATCAATACTTTCAAGGTGGCTTGCATACAGGGTGGTGTAAATTTAATGTCAAATATATATATATATATATATATATATATATATATATATATATATATATATATATATATATATATATATATATATATATATATATATATATATATATATATATATATATATAACATTAGTTTTAATAATATATATATATATATATATATATATATAACATTAGTTTTCTTTTTTTGTGGTTTTTTAGATCCTACCACTCTAAAGTCACATGGGCCCTTATCCGAAATAATATCGATTAATAAATAATAATTAATAATATCGAAATTTTAACATTATTGTCATTAAAATTGAATAAGTTAAAATTAAAATCTCCTACTACTAGTACTTTGTCAAATTTATCGCAAGTCTCGAGTACATCGCTAAGTCGATTTAGGAAAGTAACAATACCTTCCCACCCTGAGCACCAGGTACCTCGGAGATCGTTGCCGTCATGACATTCGTGTTCAATGACCCCAAAAACCCACCGAGTAGCCAAACTGGACTCTTTTTCAGTATTTACCGAGTTGTAAATTTTTTTATTGTCTCTTCGATATGCACTTCTAAAATGCATATTTTTATATGAAAAATGCATTTTTTCAAAAGCATTTGATCAATTTAGTTCACAAAGTTTCTAGACGACCTCATGAATCGAACGCAGAATTACTGCTCAAAAAATCAGAAGTTCATTGCTTTATTTCCTCGGTTAATAATTGTGCGTATCATCAATCTGTATTCATAAATTTCCAACAGCGGCACCAGCACGTGCAACGTCTCGTCTGTGAGAAAGTAGAAAATATTGAATGACAGGGAAGCTTAGTAAGCAACAAATGCAAAACAATATTTAATAAAGATATAACATTAGCGTAAAGTATGTTGTAATTTCAAATAACTGCAAGCTATCGCGTCTAGCAGGCAACTTCTATGCTTCGCTGCTACTTCCGCTTGTTTCAAGGTACAACGCCTGGCGGACTTCATGGCGGTAATACGAGCCTAACCGAAACATTATTTATTCGTGTAGGTATATGCTATAATAGTATGGGTATTTAGCATTTATAATACCAGGCGTAACATCTACGTATATGATAAATTAATCAAATCGCCTTTAATCAATAAATTATATTAAACATGTTATGTAAGCTATAGCTGTGAATTGAGAATTATTTAGGACTTTTCAAGTACCTATTATATTAGCGGGCGCCAATATTCTTGGCTATGATGTGACCTCGATAAGAGGGGGCTGAGCGGTACCATCGCTCTTTACTCCTAATATCTATCTAGGCCGAGACCGCCTCGTAAGAGGTAGCCAAATGTGATCAATGTCACGTAATGTTGCGCAGCCTCCCCTGGGTCTGGCTGATGGGCCCCACCGGCAGATCCTTGCTTCTGGCGCTCTTGTCTTTCTTCGCCGGTGTGTATTACCCCTGGGGTGTCATGTCGAGTGTTTGGTAGGTCAGCAGGGGTCGTAGGACGGTCTTTATGAGGGTCGTCTTATTCTTCAAGCTCAGTCTCTTGTCGCTGGCTAACATCGGGTACACCAGGTAAACTTCGCCTTTTCCGCAGTGGCATCTATATGGTCATTCCACGTCAGGGCTTGATACAGGGTCACGCAAAGGTACTTGACGTTGTTCTCCCACTGGATGTTGACGTCGTTCATGGCGACGCGACGCGTCCTGTTGGTCTATGCTTGCGAACCCTCCGCAACAGCACTGCTTGGCTCCTCTCCGCTTTTATTTCCACCTTCCATCGGTTGCACCGGTCCTCGAGAAGTGAAGCGGCTTCCTGCAGGTAGCGGGTGGCCTGCCTCGCTTGCCAGGATCTGGCGAGGATGGCGGTGTCCGGATGGCTGGTGTTCGGTGTTCATCTGTCGGTTGACAGCTCTCCTTCCACTTTGGCTCGGATGGTCCGGCCTCGTAGGTAGGGTTGGATCAGCTTGATGAGCAATACCGAAAAACCGGCGTCCATTATCTTAATGACCAATCCGTCGTGTCATACTCTGTCGAAGGCTTTAGCGATGTCCAGGAAGATTCCTCTGTAACCTCTCTTCGGTTGAATAATAATTTTAGAAGATTTTGTTTAACAAATACACGACGTGGAATATAAACTGCAACTGCTACAAAACTACTTAATTAACAATGAGCTCATTTTGTGAAAAATCAATTAAAATATCATATTTCAACGAATTATTTGGATTTATTCAACCTGGATTTATTCAAAGTTTTAAATATGAGCCCCCTGGCTGATATTTTAATTCGCAGAATCCCGAACTTTTACGTTTTTCAAGATGATGTGGACTAGACTAATAGTATCGTCTGACAAAAGCCGTAAATCTTTTGAATGAAACTGGCAGAAATAGAACTTGTTTTATTTATGCACTCTATTCCCGAAGCTCAGTGCTGGGTGGTGAAAATAATTATATCCTACAAATGCTAGAAATGTCAAGCTAATACTTCATGACTCGCCAGACTGTGTTTACAACAAAACAACGTGTCTGCATGAGTTAAAGTGTGCAGTAAGTTCAAAATAATATTCATAATACATATGGGTACATAAGCACAGTTCTAATTAGACTTTCTACGGCTTTGAACTAACTGCGTTTCATACGCACAGATTCAAAAGTTTATAATGTAAATTCCATATAATTATGAAAGGTTAGGGCCGTGATACATTACCAAATTTGGTGGAAGATTTACTATTTTAAATTAGGGTTGGTAATAGGACCCAAAAAAAGCCATAAAAAAGCAGGGTGTATAGTTTCACAAGGAAAGACTATATATCTACATATTATATGCAATATATGTGTAAAATACACTGCTGAATAATTCAAAATTTTAATGTAATTTTGAATGCATATATCTTCTGAATAATATGGAATAGCAATAGCAACAGTATGTTGCGTAAAAGCCCCATTTAACAGGCGAATACAATTTCTCCTATCTTTTATTATCAATTGTGACATTATACACTTGTTTATATGAAAATTCTACAATATTTTTTAATAGAAATTATCGACATGAACAGTATAATAAACACAATATTTAGATAAATATTCTGCATTACCAAATATCAAACAAAACATTTTTGCTCTCCAGTGGAGACATGATTGTTACAATACTTATCCCACCCCCCAGAATTAGTTACTACCGCAGGTTTTTTAAGTGTTTTATATACGGATTTACCGTGTAATTAATTACAACGAAATTGTAATTATGATCATCCTCATCCGATCAAGAAAAATAAAAACGTTTCGAGATATTTGTCTAAGGTTTCCCTTCACAGATTTAAAATCTTAAAATTATCGTTCATCTTAATTATGCAGGGTTTTGCACACAGCTTATTTAAATGTACAGACTTTTTGTGACACATGCTTATTAAATGTTTTCCCAGGCACCTTGTATAAGAAATTACAATTCTACCTAGTTCTGAGACAGTTAGATGCATGCAAGCTTACTTGAAAACAAGAAAAAAATCTATTACTTACTTTTGAACAGTAAGTTTTTAAATAGTAAGAGATGCATTTTTTTTTAAATGTCCTAATTTCTATGAAACCCCCGTATATTCGAAAATAAGCGGGATATAATAAAAGGCCAAATTTATTTTTTCGAATTAGTTCATAGGGCACCCTGGTATAGAAATGTTCTCTCGACTTTGGTTTTCCTAAATTCTCGGTAATAATCAAATTTCAATTTCTGTAGGGGATTGTTTACACCCCGTATGTTCATTTCTTATATATATATATATATATATATATATATATATATATATATATATATATATATATATATATATATATATATATATATATATATATATATATATATATATATATATATATATATATATATATATATATATATATATATATATATATATATATATATATATATATATATATATATATATATATATATATATATATATATATATATATATATATATATATATATATATATATATATATATATATATATATATATATATATATATATATATATATATATATATATATATATATATATATATATATATATATATATATATATATATATATATATATATATATATATATATATATATATATATATATATATATATATATATATATATATATATATATATATATATATATATATATATATATATATATATATATATATATATATAAATATATATATATATATATATATATATAAATATATATATATATATATATATATATATATATATATATATATATATATATATATATATATATATATATATATATATATATATATATATATGTATATGCATGAGCGCCGTGCAGCGAAGGGGAGCACTACGGATCGCGTGCTCTTATCGCACAGTCTCCGAAGCCGCAATTCTGGTGATAGCGGGCGTACTACCCATCGACCTGCTCGCTATTGAGCGCAAGCGAATCTATGACGCTAGCGTGGAAATGGGCAGAGAACGGGCAGTAGAAGATGAGAGAGTCCGAACCCTGGCGAAATGGCAGGAAAGATGGATGAACGACTCAAGAGGTAGGTGGACACACCTGCTTATCAGAAGACTCGGACCTTGGATGGATAGGAAATCTGAGGAGGTGGATTTCTACTTGACCCAGTTCCTGAGTGGGCATGGATACTTCCGACATTATTTGTGGAAAATGGGCAAGGTCAGGACGCCGGAATGTAAATACTGCGGACATGAAAGGGACGACGCAGAGCATACGTTTTTCGTATGCAGTCGCTGGATCGACCAAAGGAGACGTGTGGAAGCAGAAATCGGTCAAATCGCTCCAGAGAACATCGTGGAGCTGATGCTTGATAACGAGAACGGATGGAACATAGTGGCTACCTACGTGCAGGGGCTGCTACGAACAAAGAGAGATGATGGCTGCTTGACAGACTGAAGAAAAAGCGAAAGGACAGAGAGGCTACGAGCTAAAACGGTAGAGCTCGCAAGAGCAAGAAACAAGACCCAGGCTGAAGTAATGCGAAAGCGGTTCCGGTCCGGTGTTCTGCGAAGGAAAGGGAGGTGGTTTTTTAGTGAGGTCGCTGGCTCCCCGTCGGACTCAGTTACTCGTAAGTGAGGCCGATGCGGATCCAGCAGTCCCACACTATTAAGCAGTGCGGACCCTGCTTAATGTCTTATTGAGGATTTTTCCACCGACCCTCGACAAAAAAAAAAAAAAAAAAATATATATATATATATATATATATATATATATATATATATATATATATATATATATATATATATATATATATATAATATATATATATATATATATATATATATATATATATATATATATATATATATATATATATATATATATATATACAGACATCCTGTATATACAGTTTTTATTTTAATAAAAACAAGGGTTCGGATTTTTCCCACGATTACAATAATTTATCTTAGTGTTAATCAAAAGTAAAAATAGCAAACGTCTTCAAACGTTGCATGGAATAAAAATATAAGAAAACTAATAAAAGAAAACAAAAACTTGATTACACTAGTAAATAATTGCTTTTCGTTTTATGTAAACAAGTGCAAAGTAAAAATTAATAACGCTTCTTATGTGAATTTGTAATTTACTGATAGAAACGTTTACTAAAAATTATAATTAGGTTCCAAAAAAAGTTACTTTATCAATATTTTTGGACTATTATCTGAAATACCGAAATTTAATAGAGAGAACTAAAAAAATATTAATTCCTCCTAAAAACCGACAGAAAAAGTAGGTAGCTACATAATTTAATATTATCATTCATGTAAACAGAAAAATAAAAAGTAATAAAATTAACTTTTACGAATTGATTTATATAATAAAGTCATACATATTACCAAACATCTACGTGTATGATGGCTATATGCCTCTACAGGTATAATAATAATAATAATAATAATAATAATAAACGTCTTTATTTAGTACTGGATAGGGCTGGAACCTTTGATGTAACTGTAACACTCGGAGTAGTTTCCACAAACACCAAAACACTTTCACTTCGCTCGACGCGCGTTTCGCCAACCAAGTTGGCATCATCCGGAGACGATTAAAACTAATCTTAAATTACAAAATCTACCATATTTATACTGTTTTCCGGTGACGTCACTAATGATATCACCGTGAAATTTACTTTATTTTATTTTACTTTACTTTATTTAAATTTGTCTTTATTTAGAGAAGAAAATATAAGGGCGAAGTTTAGCATAGCTACTCTTACACCTAACCCTATATATTTTCACAATAATACTAATTATAAAGTTAAAACATGGCAAGTAAGACATATACTATTCTACTAATTTAGTTAAATTAAATTATTTAAAGTAAAGTTTCTGGGCATATAAGTAATCTATACATATATATGAATAAAAATGTGTATACAAAATTTTCAATATAATAAAAGCGCAAGATTGACCTTCACAAAAAACAACCCAGCAGCGGAAGACCCGCCACTATACAGACGCTCGTCACTTCTCACTGCAGATTAAGCAGATATTTTTAACGTGAAATTTAAAATTGGATGCATTTAAAGATTTGAAATGCGATGGTAAACTATTGTATGTATTAACGGCGTTATAGGTAAAGCTAGGTAAAGCTACGAAATGTGGTTGTTTTATATTTAGGAGTATTTAATAAATCTTTAAATCTTACGTTAACTGAGTGCAGTGTCCTCCTAAAAATTAATTTAACTTTAAGGTAACTAGGACTACCTGATTTTAATATAGAATGTGTGAAGCGTAATAAATGTAATTTCCTGCGATTCTCCATAGAAAGCCATTTAGTTTCTCTTAATTTTTGGGAAACATGGTCATATTTTCGCAAGTTATATAAAAATCTACAGCATGCATTTTGTATTTTTTGAAGTCTACTTCTATCAGCAGAATATAAACATGGACCGTACACAAAATCGCAATAGTTCAAAACTGATAACACAAGAGAATCAACTAATATTTTTTTAAGCTTAAAATTTAAAATATGCCTATTACTATATAACAATTTTAATGTGTAATAAGATCTCTGAATGAGTTTATTTACATGTGATGAAAATTGTAACTGTGAGTCGAATAATACACCTAAGTTTTTTGCAGAAGATTGAATTGTCAAAATTTCGTTATTAATTTTTACCTCTAATTTATTTTTTACGTAATCTACTTTCCTTTTATTTCCAAAAATTAAAACGCAACATTTATTCGGATTTAACGTCAAGTTGTGACTGAGGGACATTTGTAACACACGTTCCAGGTTTTCATTAATTACATTTTGAGCAGTGACAGCATCATCAACTAAAAAACTTTCATAAATCTGGGTATCATCAGCATACGCGTGCTTTTTAACGTTAATTGAATTTAAAATATCAGTTGTATATAGAATAAAGAATAGAGGACCAAAAATAGATCCCTGAGGGACTCCAGTAGCTAAATAGCAAGGTTGGGAAAGTTTATCGTGTATTTTGACTGGCTGCGTACGACCAGTCAGATAAGACTCCACCAGATTTACACCAATTTCATTGAATCCGTAATATTTTAATTTGGCACATAATAAATGATGATTTATTGTGTCAAAAGCTTTTGAGTAGTCTAGTAGTACCATAGCTGTTACCTTTTGATTGTCACACGCAGTGATGATATCATCAGTAATATGTGCCAATGCCGATCCTGTACTATGACCTTGTCTGAAGCCAGATTGAAAAATAGATAAAACATTATTTTCATTTAAAAATGTGAGAATTTGTTCATACATTATTTTTTCTAAAATTTTGGATATTGAAGGCAAGATACTAACTGGTCTCAAATCAGAAATTGTAAGTGATAGGAAATTTAATTTTATATTAATTTTATGCGCGAACTTGAATGGCTACGATTACACAGGAATACTATAGATAAACAATCGAAATATAAAAATGTACTTATCTATTGTTTTATGTTGCTTATGTCATTCTCGTCTTCAATTCTATGTACTTTACCATTATATTTACAATATATATTGCCACTGTAACACCACACATTTGCACTGTTGAAACTTTTAACTGCACTGTCCAGTAGAGCCAATCTGTATTTAGTTAAGTCCTCCTTTATTGTGATCCCCGTTGATTTTAAGGTTTTCCTATTCTTTAAAGCTTCACCACGTATGTTGTCATTATAGAATCCTAGTATAGCTGGTGGCCGTGGCTTTCCAATGTTTATATTTTTTGCTTGAACACGATAACAGTTTTTAATGTCTTTATCATGTATGTTTTTTAAGTCCATTTTAACATTTATTAGATTTAATACAACCTCTCTAACATTTTCTTTTCCTGTTTCTTGCGTAATACCAAAAATCCTTATATTTAAATTTCTTGAAATTTGTTGATTTTTCTCTACTTCCTTTTCTAACTTACATTTATCCCTTTTCAGTTGCTCCATATGACCTTTTAATTGCTCTATTATACCATCTTGTATTTTGAATTTTTCTTCCATTTTTTTATATACAGAATTCACAATTTTATTAACAAATTGTTCACTGGAGAGTGTCTCTTTTATTTTCTCTTCCATAATTTTTGCGATATCTTCCAAATCATTTCTTGTAAGAACCATGATGCTTTTAACACTTTTCGCTATCGCTTATCTCTACTTTATAACTACTTAACAGTATTTCAGTAACTCTAGTATACGATAGGTTGAAGTAACTGTTACCACAAAAACGCACTTGTAACAATAGTTAAAATGGTACTTGTTTAACTGTAATTAAATCAAATTTGTGGAAGACAGTAGAACGCGTGTATTAATTACTCTCGCGCCATATTTGATATGGTATAGGTATTGAATTACAGGGAATTTTGTATGGACATATTATTATATTCAGTACAACTGAACTATCACGCATGTTCAACATAGTTGAATTTAAGTAAATTTTAATTTATCATGTACAGAAAACAAAAAAAAATAAAATGAGTGTCAAAAGTAGTTGTAATCGAAATCCCATGCTATCCAATTATAACACCCACCAGCACTTTGAGAGAACCTTTCCTTAACTTATTTTGATGTCAGTATAATAGATTACAAAAGTTTTATCAAATTATAAAAATTCAATCTCGCCGCTTTACCGAGGCCAAATCGACTATATCCGTTAAATATTTGTTAACAAGACAAAAAATCCTGTCATCGATCCCTTGTGTTTTTATGTATATGTTTAAGATAAGGGTTATTTTGTATCACACATCTTCGAATCGAGGCCTGGCGACAAACCATGTCCCTCAATTATTTATTAAACCGTAAGGTGATACCTTGCTGATCCAGTGGCGTGTCGAAAAGTTTCGTACACAAAGGAAACACAGAGAATATAATAATATACTGTAAAACAAGGACTTATTGTTTATGCCTTTATTGATTGAAATTGATAATAATAATAAGTTTTATCACAAAATGCACTGTATATTAAAGATAATGATAATACACTTTATCATAAAATTCCCTTTTCTAATATTAATGTGAATGAAATACCAATAAAGTTACAAACTCCTTCTGTCCCACTTTAACGTACACGGTAAACCAGATAAAATAAAAATTTACTAAAACCTGGCACGTCGTTGTCTATTTAAAATATAAAAAAAACGACCCTTCCGTCCTAAAATCGAGAAAACATGTATATCCGTAATTTTACTAGCCTTTAACTTTCAAACTGATAGTGACTAATGGGCAAAAACCTACTTCAGAAAAAAAACTAGGTTTTTTATTTATTAACCTACTTGTTTTACAGTTTTACATATCGTACGTTGTTTTAAAGATGAAGAGAAACAAATGATTTCATCGATTTACCCCTATTTAATCTTATAATATTGCCACGTGCTTTTTAACAATATAGGAAATATGATTTTCCACCATTGCCTAATCTAATAAAATATTGGGTACTTTATTTACATTAACTTAGACTTAGATAGGAATATTATCTAGCTATAAAGGGGATATAGAAATACAGAAAAAATGTTTTTTTATAATAGTTACTAGGAGTAGAAGGCGAACGTTACGTGTTCAGCTCAAACGTTTGCTGAGCCGAGGAGAGAGCCGAGTACATCGAATATATCGGAATAATTGATTTAGTCCACGGGTAAATATCGGCGGATACGTGGCAAAGAACTTTCGACGAAAATTGCACACCTCTATTTTAAAACCAAGAAGATGTTATTTTGACTCGTTACCATGGCAACCTGACAAATTTCCGGAATTTTTTTGACAGCTGAGAAGGTATATACTATTATAATAGTATATTACAATACGATGTCTTGAGATTTTATTTATCTCGAGACTACGTGTCTCGATAAATAACATATTCCCTCGACAGTAATGAAAATTCCAATCGAGTATTGTATACTATTTTATTTTCAGCCACGAATTTCTGAAGAACACTTAAAATGTGCTTCAATATAGTAATATCATTAAAATGAACAACAGGAATGCATTCTGGCTTAAATTTTTACCTAGTAGGTAGAATTTTAATAGTTGCTATGTTGTTGCTATGGCATAAAATAAAATCAAAAAACAATCATTTTATAATTTTCTGTCATTTTATAATTTTCTGAAGTTTCTGCACGGTTGCGAGTTTCGGACAGGAAAGTATATTAAAATGAGTGCCGAATCTTCCGATAGTGAAGAACGTGGTACACCACCGGAGCTGCAGGAGGCTGCCCACAAAGTGGATGAAAGTTTGCTGTCGATGAAAAGCAAGGCGCGGTACGAAAAAGGATGCCAAGTTTATCTACCTGGTGCCATCGTAAAAGTACCACACATTTTGGATTAGGAGCTACTTTGTTGGCGTACTTCGGCGAGATCTCCAAAGAAAAAACCATCCACTCTCTGGGCTACCAGATAAAATAAAAATTTACTAAAACCTGGCACGTCGTTGTCTATTTAAAATATAAAAAAAACGACCCTTCCGTCCTAAAATCGAGAAAACATGTATATCCGTAATTTTACTGGCCTTTAACTTTCAAACTGATAGTGACCAATGAGCAAAAACCCACTTCAGAAAAAAAACTAGGTTTTTTATTTATGTAAAACAAGTAGGTTATGTTTTACAGTTTTACAGATCGTATGTTGTTTTAAAGATGAAGACAAACAAATGATTTCATCGATTTACCCCTATTTAATCTTATAATATTGCCACGTGCTTTTTAACAATATAGGAAATATGATTTTCCACCATTGCCTAATCTAATAAAATATTGAGTATTTTATTTACATTAACATAGACTTAGATAGGAATATTATCTAGCTATAAAAGGGATATAGAAATACAGAAAAAATGTTTTTTTATAATAGTTACTAGGAGTAGAAGGCGAACGTTACGTGTTCAGCTCAAACGTTTGCTGAGCCGAGGAGAGAGCCGAGTATATCGAATATATCGGAATAATTGATTTAGTCCACGGGTAAATATCGGCGGATACGTGGCAATACGTGGCAGAGAACTTTAGACGAAAATTGCACACCTCTATTTTAAAACCAAGAAGATGTTATTTTGACTCATTTCATGGCAACCTGACAAATTTCCGGAATTTTTTTGACAGCTGAGAAGGTATATACTATTATAATAGTATATTACAATACGAGATGTCTCGAGATTTTATTTATCTCGAGGCTACGTGTCTCGATAAATAACATATTCCCTCGACAGTAATGAAAATTCCAATCGAGTATTGTATACTATTTTATTTTCAGCCACGAATTTCTGAATAACACTTAAAATGTGCTTCAATATAATAAAATTATTAAAATGAACAACAGGAATGCATTCTGGCTTAAATTTTTACTTAGTAGGTAGCATTTTAATGGTTGCTATGTTGTTGCTATGGCATAAAATAAAATCAAAAAACAATAATTTTATAATTTTCTGTCATTTTATAATTTTCTGAAGTTTCTGCACGGTTTCGAGTTTCGGACAGGAAAATATATTAAAATGAGTGCCGAATCTTCCGATAGTGAAGAATATGGTACACCACCGGAGCTGCAGGAGGCTGCCCACAAAGTGGATGGAAGTTTGCTGTCGATGAAAAGCAAGGCGCGGTACGAAAAAGGATGCCAAGTTTATCTACCTGGTGCCATCGTAAAAATACCACACATTTTGGATTAGAAGCTACTTTGTTGGCGTACTTCGGCGAGATCTCCAAAGAAAAAACCATCCACTCTCTGGGCTACCTACAGCATGCTAAGGACCATGATAGAACTTAAAGACAAAAGGGACATTCCGAAATATGCAAAGCTGACGATGTGGCTTTTTTGAGGATTTTTTGGCTAATGTGGATGTGGATTTTTTGGCTAAAGCGCCTGAGGAAATTTTCCCTATCAAAGTGAGCAGAATTCCGTTTTATTTTTTAAAATAATATATAACATGTTTGTGATTGGCAGAAATATCAGAGGTAAATGATTTTTTTTGGTTGCACTTATTACTGCAGTTTCTGGTGTATGTAGAAGTTACGAATTCCTGAAAATGAAGGTCACTTACATTAATATTCTGGAAGAAAAAATTATAATAGAAATTCCGGATACGAAAACTTATAGAAGTAGATCTTTTATGATTACCTAGCCGCATTGGGTCAAGATGATTAAAAAATATATTGATTTGCGTAAATCTGTTCAAAACCAAAGATTTTTTGTGCAGCGGAGATATGGCAAATGACAAGTTATGCAATTAAGTTTTAGGGTATTATTCAATAGCAGCTCTTCCGAAAAAAGTGGCTTCCTTTTGGAAGCTACCCAAAATAGAGACATTTACTGGGCATACCTTTAGACATACTGCCGCTACATTAGTTTTCAATAAATACATACCTACCTAGATTTTCACTTTTATAATAATATCCATTAGTTTTACATTACATAAATTAAATTCACCGATTAATACTTGTATGCGGCAGAGAAATCGAGCAGGGAAATCGGGACGGGAAATCGAGCAGGGAAGTCGGAAGGGGAAGTAGAAGACAGTAAGGCGACACCTCCAAAATTTAAAAAAGTCAGTAATTTCATTATTACTTATTTTTTTTTTTTTTTGTATACAAACACCAATGGCATTTACTATAATTACAATCTGATCTGAACTTAGATCAATGAGTAATATTTTTCTAACCTAATTTACTACTGCTACAAAACTAATATCTAAGGACTTACTCACTAGTGTTCCTTATATTTTTCTAATACTTAATTACACTAATATTAATGTGTACACAGGCACTGTTCTCTGCTTTTGCACTAACACAAAATTATACTAGCTCGAAGGGTTTGATCCTCCTGAGCCTTCGAATCTGGTTTGTATTGTCGAGGAGCTGGATGACTTCGACATTGACGTGACGATGAAGTCGCTGTTCGTGACTTTTGGCGAATTCGCTGATGGTCTGGATAACGGTGTCCATTCCCATGTCCCTATGGAGGTCACTATTTCTGCAATACCAGGGGGCATTAACAATGCTCCTTAACACTTTGTTTTGGAATCGCTGGATTATATCTAGATTGCTCTTACTGGCACAACCCCACAGCTGGATGCCATATGTCCATACGGGCTTGAGAATTTGTTTGTACAAAAGTACTTTGTTATATATTGACAGTGTGGAATTTCGTCCAAGCAGCCAATACATTCTTTTAAATCTGATATCTAATTCTTCCTTTTTCTTTTTGACATGTGCTCTCCAGCGTAGCTTAGCGTCCAGTGTTATACCCAAATATTTTGCTGTATCAGCATATGGTACTTGGATATTGTTTATGCTAACAGGGATATGTCGGTCTGTCTTGTTAGTGAAATTAACATGGGCAGATTTACTCTCATTTAGTTTAATTCTCCATTGCTTAGTCCAGGTGTTGATTTTGTTAACTGATTTTTGCAGATTTATTGCCGCTTCTTGGTGATCCTTTCCCACAGCCATTATAGCAGTGTCATCAGCAAAGGTGGCTATCGTGTCATATTCTAATTCAGGAATATCACTGGTGTATAGTAGATAAAGGACTGGCCCTAATACACTCCCTTGTGGTACTCCCGCCTTGATTTCTTTAAGTTCAGAATAAGCGTCTTCCTGCTTAATTCTAAAAGTTCTATCTGAAATATAAGACTTCATTAATTGTGAGAACTGATTAGGCAGGAGCTTGCTTAATTTATACTGCAGTCCCTCATGCCATACTTTATCAAAAGCCTGTGCTACATCAAGAAAGACGGTAGAACAAACTTTTCTTTCCTCCAGCGACTTTTCAATTACATCTGTGATCCTATGGACCTGATCTATAGTTGAATGACTCTCTCTGAATCCAAACTGATGGTCTGGAATTATGTGTTTGTCTTCAATGATTGGTTTTAATCTTTTAAGAAATATTCTTTCGAACAGTTTTGATATTACAGGGAGCAAGGAGATTGGCCTGTAGGACGAAGCTTCATTTGGTGGTTTTCCGGGTTTCAGGATCATTATCATTTCTGCTACTTTCCATGTCTTCGGTACATATTTTAATCTAAAAGATGCATTAATAATATAGGTAAGTTTTAGAATGGCTTTACGTGGGAGATGTTTTAGAATTTCCCCCGTAATTAGGTCAAATCCTGGGATTATTACTTATGTGGTTGAAAATAAACATATACACACAACCAAACTTATATGGAATCACACAGTATCACCGGCAAACAATTTTTTTCCTGCAAAAAGTGATATGCGTATAAAAAGAGGAATATGTTTACCAACAGTAACAAGTAGGTACATTCCAAGTTTATGACATTTGCTATTACAGTGGTGATTTTTCTGTTGACATGTGAAATCGTAGTTCGGTTGTAAATTGTTTATGTGTGAAAATTTTAGAAAAAATGCCTTATGCGGGGTTATCAGATGTGAAAAGGAGAAGAATTATTGCTCTGGTAGAACATGGAATGTCACAAAGAGAAATTGAAAGGACAATAGGGGTTACACTAGGGGTCGTTTCGAAAACCTATTCAAGGTTTCTAGAATTGGGAACCTTAAAAAAATCGATGAAGAAGAAGTTGTGGAAAAGTTACTACTGAAGAGCAGGACCGGTTTCTAGTTGAAATCGTAAGAAGAAATCCGACTGTATCTTATCCCGAGCTTCAAAGGCAACATTTGCAAGTTACGGGTATTAACGTTTCCGTCGAAACCGGAAGAGGCTTCGAGCTCGAGGATTATTTTGCAGAAGACAGTTAAGGGTTCCCGAACTAACAAGACAACATAATTGACCCTTTACAGTGGTGCTTGGAGCATCAAAACTGGACTCTCGAAGACTGGCGAAATGTCTTATTTTCAGATGAAACCAGAATTGGCCTTGGTACAGACGACCGGCGAATTTGAGTCCCCACAAGACAAAACTTAACGGGTCGTAGGTATGTTGATTTAATTCTAGGACCCATAGTAAGAAACTGGAGAGGCGCTTTTGGCGAAAATTTTGTTTTTATGAACGATAATACCACCTCATACAAGCAGTCGCCACAATTTTTTTGGAAACAGATGTGACTGTTTTACAGTGGCCTACTTGTTCACCTGACCTTAATCCCCTAGAAGACGCATGGGATATGATTAAAAGACGGATTAGAGCTCGAGTCAATAACCCTGGCAACACAGACCAACTGATTCCAGCAGCTTTAGAAGAATGGGAAAATCTTCCCCAAGAAAATATTAATAACCTAATCGAAAACATGCCTCGTAGAATTGGCGCATGTATTGAGGCTAGAGGTGGCAACACTGATTATTAGATTAACAAAAAAAATATTATTTGTTTCTTAAATTCCCTATTACTTTAAAGTTTTTTATCTTTGAGCAAAA
>CAXKVY010006308.1:0-24522 GCA_964058915.1 Tetropium fuscum | reverse complement strand
AAGAGCTGATGACGGCCGTCGCCGCCTTAAAAAGCGGAAAGGCCCCTGGACCGGACGGCGTGCCGGCAGAGATTCTTAAGATCGTAGCACATACGACACCGAACCTACTGTTGGAAATGATGAACGGCTGCATCCAAGAAGGAGTATTTAGCGCTCGCTGGAAGCAAGCAAGACTAGTACTCATAAGTAAAGGAAAAGGGGACCCGAATTCACCATCGTCGTTCAGACCCCTGAGTCTGCTGGATACTGGCGGCAAGACGCTGGAATTGCTGCTGAGGCCTCGATTACTGGATGCCATTCGAACGGCGGGAGACTTCTCCGACAGGCAGTACGGCTTTAGACAGCGCCGTTCCACCATCGGTGCCATACGAGAGGTAGTGGAGACGGTGCGCGAGTCACAGACGGCGAGCCACCAGGCTCGTCCGATAGTGGTGCTTGTTACCCTGGACGTCAAAAACGCCTTCAATTCGGCGAGATGGATAGATATCCTTGAGGCGCTACGAGATATGTTCGGCATTCCGCCTTATCTCCTCCGCATACTCAGGGACTATCTCAGAGACCGCACAATAAAGTACGAAACGACCGAAGGGACGAAGACCAGAGAAATCACGGCTGGAGTGGCACAAGGCTCAATACTAGGACCGGACCTCTGGAATGCGCTGTACGACAGCCTGCTCCGAGCGGACATGCCCCGAGACGTATTCCTCGTCGGGTACGCGGACGACGTTGCAGCGGTCATCGTTTCCCGAAACACCGCAATGGCACAGCTGAAACTCGACCAAGTAATGAGGCGAGTCAACGACTGGATGAGCCAACACGGACTGCAGCTGGCCTTGGCAAAGACCGAGATCGTGCTGCTCACGAGGAAGAGAATCCCCACGATCGTACCAATGGTAATTGGTATCGAACAGGTCCAGACGAAGATGTCGGCGAAGTATCTGGGAGTGATCTTGGACACGAAGCTCACCTACTGGCCGCACATACAGAGCTCGGCCGACCGAGCCGTCACGAAGACCGCCGCACTGAGCGGACTCATGTCGAACGTGGGTGGCCCGCGGCCAAGCCAGCGCAGGCTCATAATGGCGACGACGCATTCGATCTTGCTCTATGGGGCGGAGATCTGGGCCGACGCTATGAGAGTAAAGAAATACAGAAAACGCATGAGCGCCGTGCAGCGAAGGGGAGCACTACGGATCGCGTGCTCTTATCGCACAGTCTCCGAAGCCGCAATTCTGGTGATAGCGGGCGTACTACCCATCGACCTGCTCGCTATTGAGCGCAAGCGAATCTATGACGCTAGCGTGGAAATGGGCAGAGAACGGGCAGTAGAAGATGAGAGAGTCCGAACCCTGGCGAAATGGCAGGAAAGATGGATGAACGACCCAAGAGGTAGGTGGACACACCTGCTTATCAGAAGACTCGGACCTTGGATGGAAAGGAAATCCGGGGAGGTTGATTTCTACTTGACCCAGTTCCTGAGTGGGCATGGATACTTCCGACATTATTTGTGGAAAATGGGCAAGGTCAGGACGCCGGAATATAAATACTGCGGACATGAAAGGGACGACGCAGAGCATACGTTTTTCGTATGCAGTCGCTGGATCGACGAAAGGAGACGTGTGGAAGCAGAAATCGGTCAAATCACTCCAGAGAACATCGTGGAGCTGATGCTTGATAACGAGAACGGATGGAACATAGTGGCTACCTACGTGCAGGGGCTGCTACGAACAAAGAGAGATGATGGCTGCTTGACAGACTGAAGAAAAAGCGAAAGGACAGAGAGGCTACGAGCTAAAGCGGTAGAGCTCGCAAGAGCAAGAAACAAGACCCGGGCTGAAGTAATGCGAAAGCGGTTCCGGTCTGGTGTTCTGCGAAGGAAAGGGAGGTGGTTTTTTAGTGAGGTCGCTGGCTCCCCGTCGGACTCAGTTACTCGTAAGTGAGGCCGATGCGGATCCAGCAGTCCCACACTATTAAGCAGAGCGGACCCTGCATAATGTCTTTTTGAAGATTTTTCCACCGACCCTCGACAAAAAAAAAAAAAAAAAAAAAAAAAACATGCAGCAGAGCTGCCAAATAATGCCCAGATAATATACGCGTTAATTCTAATGCGTTTTGTAAACAAAGCAGCAATCCGTGGGCTATTAAGGACACTTCGCGATGCCTATCCATGTTCTACACCATGTCAATGTTACTATCATATCTTAGGGTTCGCATAGAGCACAAAGAGCTGTGACCTTGAACGCTCCTTCATTCGTAGATTACTGCTACACGATAGAAAAGACGTACAAGTGAAAATGGATTTAGTTTTACTGCAATTAGCATGCAGCAGAGCTGCCAAATAATGCCCAGATAATATACGCGTTAATTCGAATTCGTTTTGTAAACAAAGCAGCAATCCGTGGGCTATTAAGGACACTTCGCGATGCCTATCCATTTTCTATTCCATGCCATTGTAACTACCATATCTCAGCGTTCGCATATAGTACCTAGAGTTGTGACCTTGAACGCTCCTTCATAAGTAGATAACTCCTACACGATAGAAAAGGCGTTCAAGAGAAAACGGTCTAAGTTTTACTGCAATTAGTATGCAGCAGAGCTTTCAAAAAGTACCCAATTAATATACACGTCAATTCGAACGCGTTTTGTACGCAAAGTATCAATCCGCGGACTATATAAGGCACTTCGCGATGTCTATACATGTTCTATACCATACCAATGTAACTATCATATCTTAGCGTTCGCATAGAGCACCTAGAGTTGTGACCTTGACCGCTCCTTCATAAGTAGATAACTACTACACAATAGAAAAGACGTACAAGTGAAAATGGATTTAGTTTTACTGCAATTACCATGCAGCAGAGCTGCCAAATAATGCCCAGATAATATACGCGTTAATTCTAATCCGTTTTGTAAACAAAGCAGCAATCCGTGGGCTATTAAGGACACTTCGCGATGTCTATCCATGTTCTATACCATGCCAATGTAACTATCATATCTTAGCGTTCGCATAGAGCACCTAGAGTTGTGACCTTGAACGCTCCTTCATTCGTAGATTACTGCTACACGATGGAAAAGACGTACAAGTGAAAATGGATTTAGTTTTACTGCAATTAGCATGCCAAATAATGCCCAGATAATATACGCATTAATTCGAATGCGTTTTGTAAACAAAGCAGCAATCCGTGGGCTATTAAGGACACTTCGCGATGCCTATCCATTTTCTATACCATGCAAATGTAACTATCATATCTTAGCGTTCGCATAGAGCACCTAGAGTTGTGACCTTGAACGCTCCTTCATAAGTAGATAACTACTACACAATAGAAAAGACGTACAAGTGAAAATGGATTTAGTTTTACTGCAATTACCATGCAGCAGAGCTGCCAAATAATGCCCAGATAATATGCGCGTTAATTCTAATGCGTTTTGTAAACAAAGCAGCAATCCGTGGGCTATTAAGGACACTTTGCGATGCCTATCCATTTTCTATACCATGCCATTGTAACTACCATATCTTAGCGTTTGCATACAGTACCTAGAGTTGTGACCTTGAACGCTCCTTCATAAATAGATAACTCCTACACGATAGAAAAGACGTTCAAGAGAAAACGGTCGAAGTTTTACTGCAATTAGTATGCAGCAGAGCTTTCAGAAAATGCCCAAATAATATACACGTTAATTCGAACCCGTTTTGTACGCAAAGTAGCAATCCGCAGGCAATATTAGCGATGTCTATCTATGTTCTATACCATGCCAATGTAACTATCATATCTTAGAGTTCGCATACAGCACCTAGAGTTGTGACCTTGAACGCTCCTTCATAAGTAGATAACTCCTTCACGATAGAAAAGACGTTCAAGAGAAAACGGTTTAAGTTTTACTGCAATTAGTATGCAGCAGAGCTTTCAGAAAATGCCCAAATAATATACACGTTAATTCGAACCCGTCTTGTACGCAAAGTAGCAATCCGCGGGCAATATAAGGCACTTAGCGATGTCTATCTATGTTCTATACCATGCCAATGTAACTATCATATCTTAGCGTTCGCATACAGCACCTAGAGTTGTTACCTTGAACGCTCCTTCATAAGTAGATAACTCCTACACGATAGAAAAGACGTTCAAGAGAGAACGGTCTAAGTTTTACTGCAATTAGTATGCAGCAGAGCTTTCGAAAAGTACCCAATTAATATACACGTCAATTTGAACGCGTTTTGTACGCAAAGTATCATTCCGCGGGCTATATAAGGCACTTCGCGATATCTATCCATGTTCTATACCATGCCAATGTAACTATCATATCTTAGCGTTCGCATAGAGCACCTAGAGTTGTGACCTTGACCGCTCCTTCATAAGTAGATAACTACTACACAATAGAGAAGACGTACAAGTGAAAATGGATTTAGTTTTACTGCAGTTACCATGCAGCAGAGCTGCCAAATAATGCCCAGATAATATACGCGTTAATTCTAATGCGTTTTGTAAACAAAGCAGCAATCCGTGGGCTATTAAGGACACTTTGCGATGCCTATCCATTTTCTATACCATGCCATTGTAACTACCATATCTTAGCGTTTGCATACAGTACCTAGAGTTGTGACCTTGAACGCTCCTTCATAAGTAGATAACTCCTACACGATAGAAAAGACGTTCAAGAGAAAACGGTCGAAGTTTTACTGCAATTAGTATGCAGCAGAGCTTTCAGAAAATGCCCAAATAATATACACGTTAATTCGAACCCGTTTTGTACGCAAAGTAGCAATCCGCAGGCAATATTAGCGATGTCTATCTATGTTCTATAGCATGCCAATGTAACTATCATATCTTAGAGTTCGCATACAGCACCTAGAGTTGTGACCTTGAACGCTCCTTCATAAGTAGATAACTCCTTCACGATAGAAAAGACGTTCAAGAGAAAACGGTTTAAGTTTTACTGCAATTAGTATGCAGCAGAGCTTTCAGAAAATGCCCAAATAATATACACGTTAATACGAACCCGTCTTGTACGCAAAGTAGCAATCCGCGAGCAATATAAGGCACTTAGCGATGTCTATCTATGTTCTATACCATGCCAATGTAACTATCATATCTTAGCGTTCGCATACAGCACCTAGAGTTGTTACCTTGAACGCTCCTTCATAAGTAGATAACTCCTACACGATAGAAAAGACGTTCAAGAGAAAACGGTCTAAGTTTTACTGCAATTAGTATGCAGCAGAGCTTTCGAAAAGTACCCAATTAATATACACGTCAATTTGAACGCGTTTTGTACGCAAAGTATCAATCCGCGGGCTATATAAGGCACTTCGCGATATCTATCCATGTTCTATACCATGCCAATGTAACTATCATATCTTAGCGTTCGCATAGAGCACCTAGAGTTGTGACCTTGACCGCTCCTTCATAAGTAGATAACTACTACACAATAGAGAAGACGTACAAGTGAAAATGGATTTAGTTTTACGGCAATTAGCATGCAGCAGAGCTGCCAAATAATACACAGATAATATACGCGTTAATTCTAATGCGTTTTGTAAACAAAGCAGCAATCCGTGGGCTATTAAGGACACTTTGCGATGCCTATCCATTTTCTATAACATGCCATTGTAACTACCATATCTTAGCGTTTGCATACAGCACCTAGAGTTGTGACCTTGAACGCTCCTTCATAAGTAGATAACTCCTACACGATAGAAAAGACGTTCAAGAGAAAACGGTCGAAGTTTTACTGCAATTAGTATGCAGCAGAGCTTTCAGAAAATGCCCAAATAATATACACGTTAATTCGAACCCGTTTTGTACGCAAAGTAGCAATCCGCAGGCAATATTAGCGATGTCTATCTATGTTCTATAGCATGCCAATGTAACTATCATATCTTAGAGTTCGCATACAGCACCTAGAGTTGTGACCTTGAACGCTCCTTCATAAGTAGATAACTCCTTCACGATAGAAAAGACGTTCAAGAGAAAACGGTTTAAGTTTTACTGCAATTAGTATGCAGCAGAGCTTTCAGAAAATGCCCAAATAATATACACGTTAATACGAACCCGTCTTGTACGCAAAGTAGCAATCCGCGAGCAATATAAGGCACTTAGCGATGTCTATCTATGTTCTATACCATGCCAATGTAACTATCATATCTTAGCGTTCGCATACAGCACCTAGAGTTGTTACCTTGAACGCTCCTTCATAAGTAGATAACTCCTACACGATAGAAAAGACGTTCAAGAGAAAACGGTCTAAGTTTTACTGCAATTAGTATGCAGCAGAGCTTTCGAAAAGTACCCAATTAATATACACGTCAATTTGAACGCGTTTTGTACGCAAAGTATCAATCCGCGGGCTATATAAGGCACTTCGCGATATCTATCCATGTTCTATACCATGCCAATGTAACTATCATATCTTAGCGTTCGCATAGAGCACCTAGAGTTGTGACCTTGAACGCTCCTTCATTCGTAGATTACTGCTACACGATAGAAAAGACGTACAAGTGAAAATGGATTTAGTTTTACGGCAATTAGCATGCAGCAGAGCTGCCAAATAATACACAGATAATATACGCGTTAATTCTAATGCGTTTTGTAAACAAAGCAGCAATCCGTGGGCTATTAAGGACACTTTGCGATGCCTATCCATTTTCTATAACATGCCATTGTAACTACCATATCTTAGCGTTTGCATACAGCACCTAGAGTTGTGACCTTGAACGCTCCTTCATAAGTAGATAACTCCTACACGATAGAAAAGACGTTCAAGAGAAAACGGTCTAAATTTTACTGCAATTAGCATGCAGCAGAGCTGCCAAATAATGCCCAGATAATATACGCGTTAATTCTAATGCGTTTTGTAAACAAAGCAGCAATCCGTGGGCTATTAAGGACACTTTGCGATGCCTATCCATTTTCTATAACATGCCATTGTAACTACCATATCTTAGCGTTTGCATACAGTACCTAGAGTTGTGACCTTAAACGCTCCTTCATAAGTAGATAACTCCTACACGATAGAAAAGACGTTCAAGAGAAAACGGTCTAAGTTTTACTGCAATTAGTATGCAGCAGAGCTTCTGAAAAGTACCCAATTAATATACACGTCAATTCGAAGGCGCTTTGTACGCAAAGTATCAATGCGCGGGCTATATAAGGCACTTCGCGATGTCTATCCATATTCTATACCATGCCAATGTAACTATCATATCTTAGCGTTCGCATAGAGCACCTAGAGTTGTGACTTTGACCGCTCCTTCATAAGTAGATAACTACTACACAATAGAAAAGACGTCCAAGTGAAAATGGATTTAGTTTTACGGCAATTAGCATGCAGCAGGGCTGCCAAATAATGCCCAGATAATATACGCGTTAATTCTAATGCGTTTTGTAAACAAAGCAGCAATCCGTGAGCTATTAAGGACACTTCGCGATGTCTATCCATGTTCTATACCATGCCAATGAAACTATCATATCTTAGTGTTCGCATAGAGCACCTAGAGTTGTGACCTTGAACGCTCCTTCATAAGTAGATAACTACTACACAATAGAAAAGACGTACAAGTGAAAATGGATTTAGTTTTACGGCAATTAGCATGCAGCAGAGCTGCCAAATAATGCCCAGATAATATACGCGTTAATTCTAATGCGTTTTGTAAACAAAGCAGCAATCCGTGGGCTATTAAGGACACTTTGCGATGCCTATCCATTTTCTATACCATGCCATTGTAACTACTATATCTTAGCGTTTGCATACAGTACCTAGAGTTGTGACCTTGAACGCTCCTTCACAAGTAGATAACTCCTACACGATAGAAAAGACGTTCAAGAGAAAACGGTCGAAGTTTTACTGCAATTAGTATGCAGCAGAGCTTTCAGAAAATGCCCAAATAATATACATGTTAATTCGAACCGGTTTTGTACGCAAAGTAGCAATCCGCGGGCAATATTAGCGATGTCTATCTATGTTCTATACCATGCCAATGTAACTATCATATCTTAGAGTTCGCATACAGCACCTAGAGTTGTGACCTTGAACGCTCCTTCATAAGTAGAAAACTCCTTCACGATAGAAAAGACGTTCAAGAGAAAACGGTCTAAGTTTTACTGCAATTAGTATGCAGCAGAGCATTCAGAAAATGCCCAAATAATATACACGTTAATTCGAACCCGTCTTGTACGCAAAGTAGCAATCCGCGGGCAATATAAGGCACTTAGCGATGTCTATCTACGTTCTATACCATGCCAATGTAACTATCATATCTTAGCGTTCGCAAAAGGCACCTAGAGTTGTGACCTTGAACGCTCCTTCATAAGTAGATAACTCCTACACGATAGAAATGACGTTCAAGAGAAAACGGTCTAAGTTTTACTGCAATTAGTATGCAGCAGAGCTTTCAGAAAATGCCCAAATAATATACACGTTAATTCGAACCCGTTTTGTACGCAAAGTAGCAATCCGCGGGCAATATTAGCGATGTCTATCTATGTTCTATACCATGCCAATGTAACTATCATATCTTAGAGTTCGCATACAGCACCTAGAGTTGTGACCTTGAACCCTCCTTCATAAGTAGATAACTCCTTCACGATAGAAAAGACGTTCAAGAGAAAACGGTCTAAGTTTTACTGCAATTAGTATGCAGCAGAGCATTCAGAAAATGCCCAAATAATATACACGTTAATTCGAACCCGTCTTGTACGCAAAGTAGCAATCCGCGGGCAATATAAGGCACTTCGCGATGTCTATACATGTTCTATACCATGCCAATGTAACTATCATATCTTAGCGTTCGCATAGAGCACCTAGAGTTGTGACCTTGACCGCTCCTTCATAAGTAGATAACTACTACACAATAGAAAAGACGTACAAGTGAAAATGGATTTAGTTTTACTGCAATTACCATGCAGGAGAGCTGCCAAATAATGCCCAGATAATATACGCGTTAATTATAATCCGTTTTGTAAACAAAGCAGCAATCCGTGGGCTATTAAGGACACTTCGCGATGTCTATCCATGTTCTATACCATGCCAATGTAACTATCATATCTTAGCGTTCGCATAGAGCACCTAGAGTTGTGACCTTGAACGCTCCTTCATAAGTAGATAACTACTACACAATAGAAAAGACGTACAAGTGAAAATGGATTTAGTTTTACGGCAATTAGCATGCAGCAGAGCTGCCAAATAATGCCCAGATAATATACGTGTTAATTCTAATGCGTTTTGTAAACAAAGCAGCAATCCGTGGGCTATTAAGGACACTTTGCGATGCCTATCCATTTTCTATAACATGCCATTGTAACTACCATATCTTAGCGTTTGCATACAGCACCTAGAGTTGTGACCTTGAACGCTCCTTCATATGTAGATAACTCCTACACGATAGAAAAGACGTTGAAGAGAAAACGGTCTAAGTTTTACTGCAATTAGCAGTAAAACTTAGCAATTATGCAGCAGAGCTTTCGAAAAGTACCCAATTAATATTCACGTCAATTCGAACGCGTTTTGTACGCAAAGTATCAATCCGCGGGCTATATAAGGCACTTCGCGATGTCTATCCATGTTCTATACCATGCCAATGTAACTATCATATCTTAGCGTTCGCATAGAGCACCTAGAGTTGTGACCTTGAACGCTCCTTCATAAGTAGATAACTACTACACTATAGAAAAGACATACAAGTGAAAATGGATTTAGTTTTACGGCAATTAGCATGCAGCAGAGCTGCCAAATAATGCCCAGATAATATACGTGTTAATTCTAATGCGTTTTGTAAACAAAGCAGCAATCCGTGGGCTATTAAGGACACTTTGCGATGCTTATCCATTTTCTATAACATGCCATTTTAACTACCATATCTTAGCGTTTGCATACAGCACCTAGAGTTGTGATCTTGAACGCTCCTTCATATGTAGATAACTCCTACACAATAGAAAAGACGTTGAAGAGAAAACGGTCTAAGTTTTACTGCAATTAGTATGCAGCAGAGCTTTCAGTAAATGCCCAAATAATATACACATTAATTCGAACGCGTTTTGTACGCAAAGTAGCAATCCGCGTGTAATATAAGGCACTTCACGATGTCTATCCATGTTCTATACCATGCCAATGTAACTATCATATCTTAGCGTTCGCATAGAGCACCTATAGTTGTGACCTTGACCGCTCCTTCATAAGTAGATAACTACTACACAATTGAAAAGACGTACAAGTGAAAATGGATTTAGTTTTACTGCAATTACCATGCAGCAGAGCTGCCAAATAATGCCCAGATAATAAACGCGTTAAATCTAATGCGTTTTGTAAACAAAGCAGCAATCCGTGGGCTATTAAGGACACTTCGCGATGCCTATCCTTGTTCTACACCATGTCAATGTTACTATCATATCTTAGGGTTCGCATAGAGCACAAAGAGCTGTGACCATGAACGCTTCTTCATTCGTAGATTATTGCTACACGATAGAAAAGACGTACAAGTGAAAATGGATTTAGTTTTACTGCAATTACCATGCAGCAGAGCTGCCAAATAATGCCCAGATAATATACGCGTTAATTCTAATGCGTTTTGTAAACAAAGCAGCAATCCGTGGGCTATTAAGGACACTTCGCGATGCCTATCCATGTTCTACACCATGTCAATGTTACTATCATAACTTAGGGTTCGCATAGAGCACAAAGAGCTGTGACCTTGAACGCTCCTTCATTCGTAGATTACTGCTACACGATAGAAAAGACGTACAAGTGAAAATGGATTTAGTTTTACTGCAATTAGCATGCAGCAGAGCTGCCAAATAATGCCCAGATAATATACGCGTTAATTCGAATGCGTTTTGTAAACAAAGCAGCAATCCGTGGGCTATTAAGGACACTTCGCGATGCCTATCCATTTTCTATACCACGCCATTGTAACTACCATATCTCAGCGTTCGCATACAATACCTAGAGTTGTAACCTTGAACGCTCCTTCATAAGTAGATAACTCCTACACGATAGAAAAGGCGTTCAAGAGAAAACGGTCTAAGTTTTACTGCAATTAGTATGCAGCAGAGCTTTCAAAAAGTACCCAATTAATATACACGTCAATTCGAACGCGTTTTGTACGCAAAGTATCAATCCGCGGGCTATATAAGGCACTTCGCGATGTCTATACATGTTCTATACCATGCCAATGTAACTATCATATCTTAGCGTTCGCATAGAGCACCTAGAGTTGTGACCTTGACCGCTCCTTGATAAGTAGATAACTACTACACAATAGAAAAGACGTACAAGGGAAAATGGATTTAGTTTTACTGCAATTACCATGCAGCAGAGCTGCCAAATAATGCCCAGATAATATACGCGTTAATTCTAATCCGTTTTGTAAACAAAGCAGCAATCCGTGGGCTATTAAGGACACTTCGCGATGCCTATCCATGTTCTACACCATGTCAATGTTACTATCATATCTTAGGGTTCGCATAGAGCACAAAGAGCTGTGACCATGAACGACGCTCCTTCATTCGTAGATTACTGCTACACGATAGAAAAGACGTACAAGTGAAAATGGATTTAGTTTTACTGCAATTAGCATGCAGCAGAGCTGCCAAATAATGCCCAGATTAATATACGCGATAATTCGAATGCGTTTTGTAAACAAAGCAGCAATCCGTGGGCTATTAAGGACACTTTGCGATGCCTATCCATTTTCTATACCATGCCATTGTTACTACCATATCTTAGCGTTCGCATACAGTACCTAGAGTTGTGACCTTGAACGCTCCTTCATAAGTAGATAACTCCTACACGATAGAAAAGGCGTTCAAGAGAAAACGGTCTAAGTTTTACTGCAATTAGTATGCAGCAGAGCTTTCAGAAAATGCCCAAATAATATACACGTTAATTCGAACCCGTTTTGTACGCAAAGTAGCAATCCGCGGGCAATATAAGGCACTTAGCGATGTCTATCTATGTTCTATACCATGCCAATGTAACTATCATATCTTAGCGTTCGCATAGAGCACCTAGAGTTGTGACCTTGAACGCTCCTTCATAAGTAGATAACTACTACACAATAGAAAAGACGTACAAGTGAAAATGGATTTAGTTTTACGGCAATTAGCATGCAGCAGAGCTGCCAAATAATGCCCAGATAATATACGCGTTAATTCTAATGCGTTTTGTAAACAAAGCAGCAATCCGTGGGCTATTAAGGACACTTTGCGATGCCTATCCATTTTCTATAACATGCCATTGTAACTACCATATCTTAGCGTTTGCATACAGCACCTAGAGTTGTGACCTTGAACGCTCCTTCATAAGTAGGTAACTCCTACACGATAGAAAAGACGTTCAAGAGAAAACGGTCTAAGTTTTACTGCAATTAGTATGCAGCAGATCTTTCAAAAAGTACCCAATTAATATACACGTCAATTCGAACGCGTTTTGTACGCAAAGTAGCAATCCGCGGGCTATATAAGGCACTTCGCGATGTCTATCCATGTTCTATACCATGCCAATGTAACTACCATATCTTAGCGTTCGCATAGAGCACATAGAGTTGTGACCTTGAACGCTCCTTCATAAGTAGATAACTCCTACACGATAGAAAAGACGTTCAAGAGAAAACGGTCTAAGATTTACTGCAATTAGTATGCAGCAGAGCTTTCAGAAAAAGCCCAAATAATATACACGTTAATTCGAACCCGTTTTGTACGCAAAGTAGCAATCCGCGGGCAATATAAGGCACTTAGCGATGTCTATCTATGTTCTATACCATGCCAATGTAACTATCATATCTTAGCGTTCGCATAGAGCACCTAGAGTTGTGACCTTGACCGCTCCTTCATAAGTAGATAACTACTACACAATAGAAAAGACGTACAAGTGAAAATGGATTTAGTTTTACTGCAATTACCATGCAGCAGAGCTGCCAAATAATGCCCAGATAATATACGCGTTAATTCTAATCCGTTTTGTAAACAAAGCAGCAATCCGTGGGCTATTAAGGACACTTCGCGATGTCTATCCATGTTCTATACCATGCCAATGTAACTATCATATCTTAGCGTTCGCATAGAGCACCTAGAGTTGTGACCTTGAACGCTCCTTCATAAGTAGATAACTACTACACAATAGAAAAGACGTACAAGTGAAAATGGATTTAGTTTTACGGCAATTAGCATGCAGCAGAGCTGCCAAATAATGCCCAGATAATATACGTGTTAATTCTAATGCGTTTTGTAAACAAAGCAGCAATCCGTGGGCTATTAAGGACACTTTGCGATGCCTATCCATTTTCTATAACATGCCATTGTAACTACCATATCTTAGCGTTTGCATACAGCACCTAGAGTTGTGACCTTGAACGCTCCTTCATATGTAGATAACTCCTACACGATAGAAAAGACGTTGAAGAGAAAACGGTCTAAGTTTTACTGCAATTAGCAGTAAAACTTAGCAATTATGCAGCAGAGCTTTCGAAAAGTACCCAATTAATATTCACGTCAATTCGAACGCGTTTTGTACGCAAAGTATCAATCCGCGGGCTATATAAGGCACTTCGCGATGTCTATCCATGTTCTATACCATGCCAATGTAACTATCATATCTTAGCGTTCGCATAGAGCACCTAGAGTTGTGACCTTGAACGCTCCTTCATAAGTAGATAACTACTACACTATAGAAAAGACATACAAGTGAAAATGGATTTAGTTTTACGGCAATTAGCATGCAGCAGAGCTGCCAAATAATGCCCAGATAATATACGTGTTAATTCTAATGCGTTTTGTAAACAAAGCAGCAATCCGTGGGCTATTAAGGACACTTTGCGATGCTTATCCATTTTCTATAACATGCCTTTGTAACTACCATATCTTAGCGTTTGCATACAGCACCTAGAGTTGTGATCTTGAACGCTCCTTCATATGTAGATAACTCCTACACGATAGAAAAGACGTTGAAGAGAAAACGGTCTAAGTTTTACTGCAATTAGTATGCAGCAGAGCTTTCAGTAAATGCCCAAATAATATACACATTAATTCGAACGCGTTTTGTACGCAAAGTAGCAATCCTCGTGTAATATAAGGCACTTCACGATGTCTATCCATGTTCTATACCATGCCAATGTAACTATCATATCTTAGCGTTCGCATAGAGCACCTATAGTTGTGACCTTGACCGCTCCTTCATAAGTAGATAACTACTAAACAATAGAAAAGACGTACAAGTGAAAATGGATTTAGTTTTACTGCAATTACCATGCAGCAGAGCTGCCAAATAATGCCCAGATAATAAACGCGTTAATTCTAATGCGTTTTGTAAACAAAGCAGCAATCCGTGGGCTATTAAGGACACTTCGCGATGCCTATCCTTGTTCTACACCATGTCAATGTTACTATCATATCTTAGGGTTCGCATAGAGCACAAAGAGCTGTGACCATGAACGCTTCTTCATTCGTAGATTACTGCTACACGATAGAAAAGACGTACAAGTGAAAATGGATTTAGTTTTACTGCAATTAGCATGCAGCAGAGCTGCCAAATAATGCCCAGATAATATACGCGTTAATTCGAATGCGTTTTGTAAACAAAGCAGCAATCCGTGGGCTATTAAGGACACTTCGCGATGCCTATCCATTTTCTATACCACGCCATTGTAACTACCATATCTCAGCGTTCGCATACAATACCTAGAGTTGTAACCTTGAACGCTCCTTCATAAGTAGATAACTCCTACACGATAGAAAAGGCGTTCAAGAGAAAACGGTCTAAGTTTTACTGCAATTAGTATGCAGCAGAGCTTTCAAAAAGTACCCAATTAATATACACGTCAATTCGAACGCGTTTTGTACGCAAAGTATCAATCCGCGGGCTATATAAGGCACTTCGCGATGTCTATACATGTTCTATACCATGCCAATGTAACTATCATATCTTAGCGTTCGCATAGAGCACCTAGAGTTGTGACCTTGACCGCTCCTTGATAAGTAGATAACTACTACACAATAGAAAAGACGTACAAGGGAAAATGGATTTAGTTTTACTGCAATTACCATGCAGCAGAGCTGCCAAATAATGCCCAGATAATATACGCGTTAATTCTAATCCGTTTTGTAAACAAAGCAGCAATCCGTGGGCTATTAAGGACACTTCGCGATGCCTATCCATGTTCTACACCATGTCAATGTTACTATCATATCTTAGGGTTCGCATAGAGCACAAAGAGCTGTGACCATGAACGACGCTCCTTCATTCGTAGATTACTGCTACACGATAGAAAAGACGTACAAGTGAAAATGGATTTAGTTTTACTGCAATTAGCATGCAGCAGAGCTGCCAAATAATGCCCAGATTAATATACGCGATAATTCGAATGCGTTTTGTAAACAAAGCAGCAATCCGTGGGCTATTAAGGACACTTTGCGATGCCTATCCATTTTCTATACCATGCCATTGTTACTACCATATCTTAGCGTTCGCATACAGTACCTAGAGTTGTGACCTTGAACGCTCCTTCATAAGTAGATAACTCCTACACGATAGAAAAGGCGTTCAAGAGAAAACGGTCTAAGTTTTACTGCAATTAGTATGCAGCAGAGCTTTCAGAAAATGCCCAAATAATATACACGTTAATTCGAACCCGTTTTGTACGCAAAGTAGCAATCCGCGGGCAATATAAGGCACTTAGCGATGTCTATCTATGTTCTATACCATGCCAATGTAACTATCATATCTTAGCGTTCGCATAGAGCACCTAGAGTTGTGACCTTGAACGCTCCTTCATAAGTAGATAACTACTACACAATAGAAAAGACGTACAAGTGAAAATGGATTTAGTTTTACTGCAATTACCATGCAGCAGAGCTGCCAAATAATGCCCAGATAATATGCGCGTTAATTCTAATGCGTTTTGTAAACAAAGCAGCAATCCGTGGGCTATTAAGGACACTTTGCGATGCCTATCCATTTTCTATACCATGCCATTGTAACTACCATATCTTAGCGTTTGCATACAGTACCTAGAGTTGTGACCTTGAACGCTCCTTCATAAATAGATAACTCCTACACGATAGAAAAGACGTTCAAGAGAAAACGGTCGAAGTTTTACTGCAATTAGTATGCAGCAGAGCTTTCAGAAAATGCCCAAATAATATACACGTTAATTCGAACCCGTTTTGTACGCAAAGTAGCAATCCGCAGGCAATATTAGCGATGTCTATCTATGTTCTATACCATGCCAATGTAACTATCATATCTTAGAGTTCGCATACAGCACCTAGAGTTGTGACCTTGAACGCTCCTTCATAAGTAGATAACTCCTTCACGATAGAAAAGACGTTCAAGAGAAAACGGTTTAAGTTTTACTGCAATTAGTATGCAGCAGAGCTTTCAGAAAATGCCCAAATAATATACACGTTAATTCGAACCCGTCTTGTACGCAAAGTAGCAATCCGCGGGCAATATAAGGCACTTAGCGATGTCTATCTATGTTCTATACCATGCCAATGTAACTATCATATCTTAGCGTTCGCATACAGCACCTAGAGTTGTTACCTTGAACGCTCCTTTATAAGTAGATAACTCCTACACGATAGAAAAGACGTTCAAGAGAGAACGGTCTAAGTTTTACTGCAATTAGTATGCAGCAGAGCTTTCGAAAAGTACCCAATTAATATACACGTCAATTTGAACGCGTTTTGTACGCAAAGTATCATTCCGCGGGCTATATAAGGCACTTCGCGATATCTATCCATGTTCTATACCATGCCAATGTAACTATCATATCTTAGCGTTCGCATAGAGCACCTAGAGTTGTGACCTTGACCGCTCCTTCATAAGTAGATAACTACTACACAATAGAGAAGACGTACAAGTGAAAATGGATTTAGTTTTACTGCAGTTACCATGCAGCAGAGCTGCCAAATAATGCCCAGATAATATACGCGTTAATTCTAATGCGTTTTGTAAACAAAGCAGCAATCCGTGGGCTATTAAGGACACTTTGCGATGCCTATCCATTTTCTATACCATGCCATTGTAACTACCATATCTTAGCGTTTGCATACAGTACCTAGAGTTGTGACCTTGAACGCTCCTTCATAAGTAGATAACTCCTACACGATAGAAAAGACGTTCAAGAGAAAACGGTCGAAGTTTTACTGCAATTAGTATGCAGCAGAGCTTTCAGAAAATGCCCAAATAATATACACGTTAATTCGAACCCGTTTTGTACGCAAAGTAGCAATCCGCAGGCAATATTAGCGATGTCTATCTATGTTCTATAGCATGCCAATGTAACTATCATATCTTAGAGTTCGCATACAGCACCTAGAGTTGTGACCTTGAACGCTCCTTCATAAGTAGATAACTCCTTCACGATAGAAAAGACGTTCAAGAGAAAACGGTTTAAGTTTTACTGCAATTAGTATGCAGCAGAGCTTTCAGAAAATGCCCAAATAATATACACGTTAATACGAACCCGTCTTGTACGCAAAGTAGCAATCCGCGAGCAATATAAGGCACTTAGCGATGTCTATCTATGTTCTATACCATGCCAATGTAACTATCATATCTTAGCGTTCGCATACAGCACCTAGAGTTGTTACCTTGAACGCTCCTTCATAAGTAGATAACTCCTACACGATAGAAAAGACGTTCAAGAGAAAACGGTCTAAGTTTTACTGCAATTAGTATGCAGCAGAGCTTTCGAAAAGTACCCAATTAATATACACGTCAATTTGAACGCGTTTTGTACGCAAAGTATCAATCCGCGGGCTATATAAGGCACTTCGCGATATCTATCCATGTTCTATACCATGCCAATGTAACTATCATATCTTAGCGTTCGCATAGAGCACCTAGAGTTGTGACCTTGACCGCTCCTTCATAAGTAGATAACTACTACACAATAGAGAAGACGTACAAGTGAAAATGGATTTAGTTTTACTGCAGTTACCATGCAGCAGAGCTGCCAAATAATGCCCAGATAATATACGCGTTAATTCTAATGCGTTTTGTAAACAAAGCAGCAATCCGTGGGCTATTAAGGACACTTCGCGATGTCTATCCATGTTCTATACCATGCCAATGTAACTATCATATCTTAGCGTTCGCATAGAGCACCTAGAGTTGTGACCTTGAACGCTCCTTCATTCGTAGATTACTGCTACACGATAGAAAAGACGTACAAGTGAAAATGGATTTAGTTTTACGGCAATTAGCATGCAGCAGAGCTGCCAAATAATACACAGATAATATACGCGTTAATTCTAATGCGTTTTGTAAACAAAGCAGCAATCCGTGGGCTATTAAGGACACTTTGCGATGCCTATCCATTTTCTATAACATGCCATTGTAACTACCATATCTTAGCGTTTGCATACAGCACCTAGAGTTGTGACCTTGAACGCTCCTTCATAAGTAGATAACTCCTACACGATAGAAAAGACGTTCAAGAGAAAACGGTCTAAATTTTACTGCAATTAGCATGCAGCAGAGCTGCCAAATAATGCCCAGATAATATACGCGTTAATTCTAATGCGTTTTGTAAACAAAGCAGCAATCCGTGGGCTATTAAGGACACTTTGCGATGCCTATCCATTTTCTATAACATGCCATTGTAACTACCATATCTTAGCGTTTGCATACAGCACCTAGAGTTGTGACCTTGAACGCTCCTTCATAAGTAGGTAACTCCTACACGATAGAAAAGACGTTCAAGAGAAAACGGTCTAAGTTTTACTGCAATTAGTATGCAGCAGATCTTTCAAAAAGTACCCAATTAATATACACGTCAATTCGAACGCGTTTTGTACGCAAAGTAGCAATCCGCGGGCTATATAAGGCACTTCGCGATGTCTATCCATGTTCTATACCATGCCAATGTAACTACCATATCTTAGCGTTCGCATAGAGCACATAGAGTTGTGACCTTGAACGCTCCTTCATAAGTAGATAACTCCTACACGATAGAAAAGACGTTCAAGAGAAAACGGTCTAAGATTTACTGCAATTAGTATGCAGCAGAGCTTTCAGAAAAAGCCCAAATAATATACACGTTAATTCGAACCCGTTTTGTACGCAAAGTAGCAATCCGCGGGCAATATAAGGCACTTAGCGATGTCTATCTATGTTCTATACCATGCCAATGTAACTATCATATCTTAGCGTTCGCATAGAGCACCTAGAGTTGTGACCTTGACCGCTCCTTCATAAGTAGATAACTACTACACAATAGAAAAGACGTACAAGTGAAAATGGATTTAGTTTTACTGCAATTACCATGCAGCAGAGCTGCCAAATAATGCCCAGATAATATACGCGTTAATTCTAATCCGTTTTGTAAACAAAGCAGCAATCCGTGGGCTATTAAGGACACTTCGCGATGTCTATCCATGTTCTATACCATGCCAATGTAACTATCATATCTTAGCGTTCGCATAGAGCACCTAGAGTTGTGACCTTGAACGCTCCTTCATAAGTAGATAACTACTACACAATAGAAAAGACGTACAAGTGAAAATGGATTTAGTTTTACGGCAATTAGCATGCAGCAGAGCTGCCAAATAATGCCCAGATAATATACGTGTTAATTCTAATGCGTTTTGTAAACAAAGCAGCAATCCGTGGGCTATTAAGGACACTTTGCGATGCCTATCCATTTTCTATAACATGCCATTGTAACTACCATATCTTAGCGTTTGCATACAGCACCTAGAGTTGTGACCTTGAACGCTCCTTCATATGTAGATAACTCCTACACGATAGAAAAGACGTTGAAGAGAAAACGGTCTAAGTTTTACTGCAATTAGCAGTAAAACTAAGCAATTATGCAGCAGAGCTTTCGAAAAGTACCCAATTAATATTCACGTCAATTCGAACGCGTTTTGTACGCAAAGTATCAATCCGCGGGCTATATAAGGCACTTCGCGATGTCTATCCATGTTCTATACCATGCCAATGTAACTATCATATCTTAGCGTTCGCATAGAGCACCTAGAGTTGTGACCTTGAACGCTCCTTCATAAGTAGATAACTACTACACTATAGAAAAGACATACAAGTGAAAATGGATTTAGTTTTACGGCAATTAGCATGCAGCAGAGCTGCCAAATAATGCCCAGATAATATACGTGTTAATTCTAATGCGTTTTGTAAACAAAGCAGCAATCCGTGGGCTATTAAGGACACTTTGCGATGCTTATCCATTTTCTATAACATGCCTTTGTAACTACCATATCTTAGCGTTTGCATACAGCACCTAGAGTTGTGATCTTGAACGCTCCTTCATATGTAGATAACTCCTACACGATAGAAAAGACGTTGAAGAGAAAACGGTCTAAGTTTTACTGCAATTAGTATGCAGCAGAGCTTTCAGTAAATGCCCAAATAATATACACATTAATTCGAACGCGTTTTGTACGCAAAGTAGCAATCCGCGTGTAATATAAGGCACTTCACGATGTCTATCCATGTTCTATACCATGCCAATGTAACTATCATATCTTAGCGTTCGCATAGAGCACCTATAGTTGTGACCTTGACCGCTCCTTCATAAGTAGATAACTACTACACAATAGAAAAGACGTACAAGTGAAAATGGATTTAGTTTTACTGCAATTACCATGCAGCAGAGCTGCCAAATAATGCCCAGATAATAAACGCGTTAATTCTAATGCGTTTTGTAAACAAAGCAGCAATCCGTGGGCTATTAAGGACACTTCGCGATGCCTATCCTTGTTCTACACCATGTCAATGTTACTATCATATCTTAGGGTTCGCATAGAGCACAAAGAGCTGTGACCATGAACGCTTCTTCATTCGTAGATTACTGCTACACGATAGAAAAGACGTACAAGTGAAAATGGATTTAGTTTTACTGCAATTACCATGCAGCAGAGCTGCCAAATAATGCCCAGATAATATACGCGTTAATTCTAATGCGTTTTGTAAACAAAGCAGCAATCCGTGGGCTATTAAGGACACTTCGCGATGCCTATCCATGTTCTACACCATGTCAATGTTACTATCATAACTTAGGGTTCGCATAGAGCACAAAGAGCTGTGACCTTGAACGCTCCTTCATTCGTAGATTACTGCTACACGATAGAAAAGACGTACAAGTGAAAATGGATTTAGTTTTACTGCAATTAGCATGCAGCAGAGCTGCCAAATAATGCCCAGATAATATACGCGTTAATTCGAATGCGTTTTGTAAACAAAGCAGCAATCCGTGGGCTATTAAGGACACTTCGCGATGCCTATCCATTTTCTATACCACGCCATTGTAACTACCATATCTCAGCGTTCGCATACAATACCTAGAGTTGTAACCTTGAACGCTCCTTCATAAGTAGATAACTCCTACACGATAGAAAAGGCGTTCAAGAGAAAACGGTCTAAGTTTTACTGCAATTAGTATGCAGCAGAGCTTTCAAAAAGTACCCAATTAATATACACGTCAATTCGAACGCGTTTTGTACGCAAAGTATCAATCCGCGGGCTATATAAGGCACTTCGCGATGTCTATACATGTTCTATACCATGCCAATGTAACTATCATATCTTAGCGTTCGCATAGAGCACCTAGAGTTGTGACCTTGACCGCTCCTTGATAAGTAGATAACTACTACACAATAGAAAAGACGTACAAGGGAAAATGGATTTAGTTTTACTGCAATTACCATGCAGCAGAGCTGCCAAATAATGCCCAGATAATATACGCGTTAATTCTAATCCGTTTTGTAAACAAAGCAGCAATCCGTGGGCTATTAAGGACACTTCGCGATGCCTATCCATGTTCTACACCATGTCAATGTTACTATCATATCTTAGGGTTCGCATAGAGCACAAAGAGCTGTGACCATGAACGACGCTCCTTCATTCGTAGATTACTGCTACACGATAGAAAAGACGTACAAGTGAAAATGGATTTAGTTTTACTGCAATTAGCATGCAGCAGAGCTGCCAAATAATGCCCAGATTAATATACGCGATAATTCGAATGCGTTTTGTACAAAGCAGCAATCCGTGGGCTATTAAGGACACTTTGCGATGCCTATCCATTTTCTATACCATGCCATTGTTACTACCATATCTTAGCGTTCGCATACAGTACCTAGAGTTGTGACCTTGAACGCTCCTTCATAAGTAGATAACTCCTACACGATAGAAAAGGCGTTCAAGAGAAAACGGTCTAAGTTTTACTGCAATTAGTATGCAGCAGAGCTTTCAGAAAATGCCCAAATAATATACACGTTAATTCGAACCCGTTTTGTACGCAAAGTAGCAATCCGCGGGCAATATAAGGCACTTAGCGATGTCTATCTATGTTCTATACCATGCCAATGTAACTATCATATCTTAGCGTTCGCATAGAGCACCTAGAGTTGTGACCTTGAACGCTCCTTCATAAGTAGATAACTACTACACAATAGAAAAGACGTACAAGTGAAAATGGATTTAGTTTTACGGCAATTAGCATGCAGCAGAGCTGCCAAATAATGCCCAGATAATATACGCGTTAATTCTAATGCGTTTTGTAAACAAAGCAGCAATCCGTGGGCTATTAAGGACACTTTGCGATGCCTATCCATTTTCTATAACATGCCATTGTAACTACCATATCTTAGCGTTTGCATACAGCACCTAGAGTTGTGACCTTGAACGCTCCTTCATAAGTAGGTAACTCCTACACGATAGAAAAGACGTTCAAGAGAAAACGGTCTAAGTTTTACTGCAATTAGTATGCAGCAGATCTTTCAAAAAGTACCCAATTAATATACACGTCAATTCGAACGCGTTTTGTACGCAAAGTAGCAAACCGCGGGCCATATAAGGCACTTCGCGATGTCTATCCATGTTCTATACCATGCCAATGTAACTACCATATCTTAGCGTTCGCATAGAGCACATAGAGTTGTGACCTTGAACGCTCCTTCATAAGTAGATAACTCCTACACGATAGAAAAGACGTTCAAGAGAAAACGGTCTAAGATTTACTGCAATTAGTATGCAGCAGAGCTTTCAGAAAAAGCCCAAATAATATACACGTTAATTCGAACCCGTTTTGTACGCAAAGTAGCAATCCGCGGGCAATATAAGGCACTTAGCGATGTCTATCTATGTTCTATACCATGCCAATGTAACTATCATATCTTAGCGTTCGCATAGAGCTCTTAGAGTTGTGACCTTGAACGCTCCTTCATAAGTAGATATCGCCTACACGATATTAAAGACGTACAATAGAAAACGGACTAAGTTTAACTGCAATTAGCATGCAGCAGAGCTGCCAAATAATGCCCAGATAATATACGCGTTAATTCGAATGCGTTTTGTAAACAAAGCAGCAATCCGTGGGCTATTAAGGACACTTCGCGATGCCTATCCATTTTCTATACCATGCCATTGTAACTACCATATATTAGCGTTCGCATACAGTACCTAGAGTTGTGACCTTGAACGCTCCTTCATAAATAGATAACTCCTACACGATAGAAAAGACGTACAAGTGAAAATGGATTTAGTTTTACTGCAATTACAATACAGCAGAGCTGCCAAATAATGCCCAGATAATATACGCGTTAATTCGAACCCGTTTTGTACGCAAAGTAGCAATCCGCGGGCAATATTAGCGATGTCTATCTATGTTCTATACCATGCCAATGTAACTATCATATCTTAGAGTTCGCATACAGCACCTAGAGTTGTGACCTTGAACGCTCCTTCATAAGTAGATAACTCCTACACAATAGAAAAGACGCACAAGTGAAAATGGATTTAGTTTTACGGCAATTAACATGCAGCAGAGCTGCCAAATAATGCCCAGATAATATACGCGTTAATTCTAATGCGTTTTGTAAACAAAGCAGCAATCCGTGGGCTATTAAGGACACTTTGCGATGCCTATCCATTTTCTATACCATGCCATTGTTACTACCATATCTTAGCGTTCGCATACAGTACCTAGAGTTGTGACCTTGAACGCTCCTTCATAAGTAGGTAACTCCTACACGATAGAAAAGGCGTTCAAGAGAAAACGGTCTAAGTTTTACTGCAATTAGTATGCAGCAGAGCTTTCAGAAAATGCCCAAATAATATACACGTTAATTCGAACCCGTTTTGTACGCAAAGTAGCAATCCGCGGGCAATATAAGGCATTTAGCGATGTCTATCTATGTTCTATACCATGCCAATGTAACTATCATATCTTAGCGTTCGCATACAGCACCTAGAGTTGTGACCTTGAACGCTCCTTCATAAGTAGATAACTCCTACACGATATAAAAGACATTCAAGAGAAAGCGGTCTAAGTTTTACTGCAATTAGTATGCAGCAGAGCTTTCAAAAAGTACCCAATTAATATACAAGTCAATTCGAACGCGTTTTGTACGCAAAGTAGCAATCCGCGGGCTATCTAAGGCACTTCGCGATGTCTATCCATGTTCTATACCATGCCAATGTAACTACGTTATCTTAGCGTTCGCATAGAGCACCTAGAGTTGTGACCTTGAACACTCTTTCATAAGTAGATAACTCCTACACGATAGA